>JAQIVF010000155.1:0-32143 GCA_034698365.1 Steganacarus magnus
TTCTTTTTCTGTCTCTTATTATTGCCGAAAGAGAAATATAAAGTATTACTCGAACAGATTAAACTGTTGTGTGTATTGCATGCATCATTTAACTGTTCATTACTTATTTTTGCTGTTTTTTTAGTCAACTAATAATAACAAACTTTTAATACAATTTCTTTAAATAATTATCTTAGTTTTTTACTGCTAAAAAAATCGTTTATAAAATTAATAAATAGATAATCATAAAAGTGTGCCATAAATATATACAGTACTGTACGGTAATATAATAATATGTAAATGATTGCATATATAAAACTAAACTGAAAACACAAATTTCTTTTCAAGTAACGTTATATATCTTTTCATCGCAGTGTTTTTTATGAATAAAATTTATTTTCCCAAAAAGGCCAAAATTTCATATAAGTATCTTATATGATAATCCTTATATAAGCCATAATAGTGTGTAAATGTTTTTATAGCAACTACTTTGCAGCATACGTTATAAACATAATACCCTTATATGCTTCTTGATAATAAAATTTCTTCTAATATTAATATTAACTTATAATAGATTCCTCTACTATTTTATTAAATAGATTCTCTATATATCTAATAAAATTACTTATATCGAAACATCTTACAGTACATGCCTATGAGATTAATTTGTTTTCACCGCATTCACTTAAATTAATTTCATTCCTTGAAATGACCGACTTTTTTGCTCTCTGTTTTGTCTGGGGATTGGATTCAGCGCAAAAAAAAAGTAGTCATTACTGCTGTAAATTTAATGAAATGTAATCCTGTTATCTTTTTATATTCAATTAATGATAATTAAAATATTTAATTTACCATAAAAAATGTAGAATGCAATGCTGATATTTCATCATTTTATTGTTATACTGTTTGCATTAAACTCATAATTGATTACAAGCAAAACATTAATCCAAATATTTTTCTTACAAGAGATTGTGATAAAAAAAGTTAAGCTTAAATGAAATATTAGTTCAATATGAAAAAATTAATTAGCTTTAGCTTTTTTTTAGTTTAACAAAATTTTTTCTCTTATAAGAATATGACTCACGCGAAGCAACAGTTCTCAGGACACATTAGTCATTCATAAGATATTTTTATTTGTTATATCACAAAATATTAATTTACCCAGCATTTATTATCTCACTCGAACACTAACAATATATTTTGCTAACATAATTAATTAATTAATTAATTTTGTAAATTGATTTAGTTATATAACTACTGACTACTGGACTACTGAGAAATATCTTACTACAGAGCAAAGTGATCGAAGAAAGAGAGTGGAACACATATTAGATGGCCAATTGTTTGTCTGTGATTGATTTTTCTATTTTATAGGGTAATAGTTAAACATTTAATAACGTCTGTCTGTCAGAATTTAAAATCGATAAAAAATATATATATTTCTATTTCGATTTATCGAAATCGTAATGTAATCGAAATTATTGGGAAATAAAAACTTGAAATCGAAATGCAATGTAAATTAAAAATATTTCAAAATAAATCGAAATAGAAATTTAAATAAGAATTCTATTTCAACATAAAAATAGAAATAAAAATAGAAATAACAAAAAATATAAATAGAAATAGAAATCGAATTATAAGAGCTATTAAAGTTGATTATGACTAGAGACGAAAAATTCAGGACTAAAAACAGTGTATATTCAGGAAGGATTCAGGAAAAAAGTTAAAAATTCAGGACTATTCAGGAAAATCGATTTTTATTAACAAATTTAAATAAAATTATTGTATTTAATAATCAAATATTTTTCAATGTTTGATTCTAACAAATTAAATCTTTTGTCTGTAATATTATCTTTATAATGAGAGAAAGATCTCTCGACATCACATGATACTAAAGGCGCAAATGTAAACGAAATTCCACTGTGTTTTCTTTAGATGTGAATTATTTTAAGTCCGGATTTTTTTTGTAAGCAATTGTTTAATTGTATAATCTCGGATATGTTCACTCACACGGTTATGTATGAGCTAGACAAGTAATATGATGCATGTTTTCGAACATATTTTTTGCAACTTTCATAGCTTTTACCATAACAGGTGCTTGATCGTAAACAATTATCAAAACATTATCATGCTTAATATCGAAGCCCCATAATATCATGCATGATTTATTTAACGCTCTAATAATAAATGAGTGGTCAACTTTTTCCAAAAATTTAGTTGATACTAACATTGCTTTCGATATGTTACCGTCAAGTTTTTCCAACTAAAACATTAAAAAAATACCGATCTTTAGCATCGGTTGTGTCGTCGATAATAAAAGAAACTTTATTATCGTTGATAATTTCTGATTCTTTGAAGTTTTTGTTGGTACAAGTTATCAATAAAATTATACCGTAAAATCGTAACACTTTGAACGTTAAATTTAGTATATTTTTCTAAAAACTGTCTAAACTGTCCAACTACACTAAAATCACTATCACTTTTTACAATACTTTTAATTTTTGAAAGTAGAGTTTCACTTTGTTTTGGCATTTTGTTAACTTCTACTTAAATATTAAAAAACCAAACTAAAGTAATTTGTAAATATTATAGGTTTTAGACAATTATTAATTTTCACTGTTAGCATAAAACTATTAGAAAATGAATGAAACTTTATTGAAAACGGATATTAAGGATATACAATACTATTTCAGGATTAACACACATTTTCAGGAGTTAACACTAGAATTCAGGATTTTCAGGAACAATAAATGGGTCTTAAAATACTTGTCTTTGTATGATTCGTGCACATATGTTAATCTCCCGGTTATAGCTTTGTTCTGAAAGAAAAAGGATTTTCCTGAATTTCTCGTCTCTAATTATGACATATTTTGTTGAAAAAAATTCCGAGCATATTATTTAGAATAATTCTTGAAAGTATATACTAGAGATTGGTATTATCTAATTAACATAATTGAATAATTTAATAAGACTTTAGATTTAATAAATATATGAAAAATATTAACTTATCTTTAACAATAAGAGAGAGAGAGAGAGAGAGAGAGAGAGAGAGAGAGAGAGAGAGAGAGAAGCTTACAGTTTCAACAAAAAATAAATATGTTGTTAATTATTACTAAGTGAGGAAGATAGCATTGGAATTAGCATTTCATACTAGGCAGACTTGTATTGAATATTATTTTAAATCAATGAGGTTCAATGTCATTCAATTATTCAAATATGGTAACAGGTGTGTGTGTGTGAGGTTCAAATTATAATGAAATAAAATATTGAATACTTTTACTTATTTTTTCTATCTATTTTTGCATTAAAAAAATTGGCATTTGAATTGTGGCCGTATTGGTATATATTTAGAAGATCTTCAATTGGCACTCTTAAACAACTGTGTCTGCAAAGTGTTGTAACCATTTAGGAGTATTATTAATGTTAACATCAAATACATGTAAACAAAGTGTGTGTGTGCGTGAGAGAGAGAGGTTTTAATTTATATTGTGTTGTTTCAATTAACGGGTACTACTATTTAATATGGAGCACAAGACAAAGATTATATTATTAAAGTTTTGAATGTTTTCAGAAAAAGGCTCAAAAAACGCAAATCAGAATTAGAAAAATTAAAAGTGGTTTGTCGAACAAAATTATTTATTATTTATTAAAATAGAATAACTATTTATCAAGTGTGTTTAGCATGCTATAATTAAATAAAATGCTACTAAATCATGCAGAAAATTCAGTAGAAAATTATAAGTTATTGCTTTAATTCTTTTAAAAAAATATGTACCCATAACTACATAACTATCTGTGAAATCGCAAATTTTATAAATCTCAAGGATATTACTTTAGTGATGGTCACACTATTGAAGCCTAAGTAATATAAAACTTAATTAGAATTTTTACAGTAAAATATAGTGATTTTTTAAAGGTGTTATATACTAGTTGTTGGAAAAATCATTTTAATTGTTAATTATTATATTTTATTAAATACGATACTATATGACTTACACGTTATTAACATTTAATTTAATTTCTAATTTTCAATTCATCCGAGTTATATTGATTCTGTTTCTTATTATGTCGACTAAACTAAAAAAACAAATTTCGCATATGTTATATTGATTAATCACAAGTGTTATTTGAGTTGACAGCTATTTTCGTACGGTTAGCAAACATTTCGTGTTTTTTTTTAATTAACGAATGATAATGCTATACGAGAGAGTTTGAAAGTTCATATTTCGAAGTGCAGATGTTTTGAAAGTTATTAAAAAACATTAAGAGTAAAGGTCTATTTTAAATTTATCTTTAATTAGATTTATTTCCATCTTTTCCTAGATTTTTAGAGCTTTATGACAGACAATCCTCATTTCTCTCTTTGGATAAATACGTATTATTTTTGAAACTCGTGCGACAGTGCGCACCATAATCGCACGCTTTTAATATATCTTTAAAAATTTTAAAGCCACACACACAACTAACTTATTCTGAAAATATTGTGCATCTTTTAATGACAGGGTAAAGGATACTGGCATGTAAATATTATTTTAACTTAACTAAAATTTAAATACCCGCTTAAAAACTTATTGGAATTGACTTATGACAAATTAATTCATAGTTATAACGAAAATTACTTTCTTTTTCCCTAAAGAATTTATAAAGAAATGTTTCTCAGACTAAAATGCAAAGTAGGATTGTGAAGAGAGATGCAAAGTGATAGAACATGCAATGTTTGTTTTATCAGTTATTAAATACTGAAATTTTGTGAATAAATTAAAACTTTTTTTAATTATTTTCTGAGTTAAATAAAATGTTTCACGTAAATAATTCTGCTTTTCGAACATATAATGCTCGATTTTTAATACAGTTGATGCAAATTAGACTATAGATCGGACCCCCGATTTGTCGGGCCACCGATGGTTTTCGGCGGGCTGGGTCAGCCTGAAAAAAGAAATTCTCGGGCGGGTCGGACTTATATTTTTAATATTTAAATATGCTCTCTTATACTTTTGGTTGTATAAAATATGTTCAAGTTTATTAATTCTCAATTTTTATCAAAACTTGTGCTTAGTGTTGTTTCAATTATTTTTAAGAGAAATTTTAATCGAAATAAAATTTGAATTACAATTTCAATTAATTGTAATTGAAATTGATTGAAATGATTTTAGATTGAAAAATTTTAATCGAAAATTAATTTAAATTATAAATAAATAGATAATTTTAATTTAATTTAATTTAAATAAGTATTTATTTTGGTAAACGGAATTGAAATTCATATCTAAAGTCTTAAAAGTAATTGAAATTATAATTTCAATTAAAATGTAATTGGGACTCATTTTCAGATTACCAGCAATAAAATCCATAATACTTTATATTTAAATAACAATTTTATTAAAACTCTGTGTTTGATGAAGAGAATTAAACAGATTAAATAAAATTTTAGGCCAAATAACAATATTTTTTATTAAAAATAGACATTATTTTGATATCAAAATAGATATTTTAATCCTAATTGAAATTTAATCGAAATTTTTAGCAAATATAAAATAATCTTAATGGAATTTAATTTAAATCATTTTTTTTTCAATAATTTTAAGTGAAATTCTATCTAAATTAAAAAATAGGTAAAAATTCTAATTGAAATTCAATTGAAATTTAAAATTTATAAATAATTTTAATTGTAATTTAATTTAAATTCAAAAAGCACAATTGAAATAACACTACTTGTGCTCTATTACTGCAAATAAGTAGTGAATTGCATTAATTTTAATAATTACCTGAAAGTTTTTAAAGAAAGAAAATTTTTTATATATTTAATTAACGAATTTGTATGGCTTCGGGCCGGGCCAGAATAATTAATCTTAATTATTGTCACACATCAGATGAGTATTTACAGGTAACATATGATTAAAAAATTTTATACAATGCAATCAATGCTAAATATATAAATAATATATATTACAGTGAGCTCTATTATAAATATGTCTATCTTGTTTATCACATCAGATTAATGTAGAGAATAAATCGTATTTATATCTTATATTTTCAATGTAATGAGTTTAAGGGATAAAAATAGTTTATCATTATTAAAATTAATGCTGCTTATTATCATTAATAACTTTCCTATTTATTATATCTCTGCTGATCAGCAGCAGTAATATTAAATAAATGTTGTAAGATATTATTTAATTATTAACAATTCGATTAGATTTAGGCATTCATTATCCATTAATTTCTTATATTAATTAATAAAATTATGTTGAGCTTAATGCCATCATTAGTTTTAGTTCTAATAAATGTTACCGAAAAAAATAGTATAAACAAAAATCCATATATACTCCTCAACCCAGAAAAGAAATATATGTCAAAAATGAGGAAAAAAATATTTTAACTTTAGTAAGTATTAGTTTTTAATTAAGTTTCGGTGTGACAAAGAGTGGTTCTTTTATCTAAATGATGTAACTGTAAACCAGAAATGCTTATATTAAAAAAATGAATTTATTTTCTCTCAAAGAGATCGCATAATATTGAATTACTTTAATTAAGTTAACTTAATCCAAAATAACATTAATTGTATTTTGTAAAATTATTATATAACTTCTGCTTTGTATTTCGTTTGTGTCACAAATTACGTTTTAGTATCACATGAGTGGTGAACGAGAAAAAAATGTTTGCTTTCTTTAATCGAGTTTCTAGTTTCAACGCTAAATTAAAGTTTTAAGAGTATTGATTTATAAATTTTTATTAAATGTTAGCTGTAATTTGATCATTGATTTTAAAATTTAATTTGTCAAAAAACAACTAATTTAATTAAAACTATTACAGGCTTTACTAACGTCTTGCCTATTTTGCTTATGAGGATGACTTATAAAAAAGCACAATAATATCTCGGTAACAAACTAGGGTTTCCAAAATGTGTTAACTAGGTTTAACGGTGTCACAAATTAACGCTTGAAGCATTTCTTAAATATTATGAATTCAACTTCAATTCTTTAATTCACTTTCATTGTCAAAAGTCATATAACAGAATGATCGCTAAAACGCATTTTTCGTTACATAAATTCTTACATATAAAAATCTATCACATCATTATTCATCATTCATTTGTATATAAATTTCATAGTCAAACAATCCAGAATATGTATGATAGGTATTCACACTTCTACGTTCTCGCATACTGCTCCGCGTCTAGATTGTGACGTACACGGTTTTCCATTATGTCCGATTACTGTATTGCCAATTGTACGCATTGTTTACAAAATAAATGCCTACAATGTTTACAATATTCTTACAATTTCTTTATTTTTTTTCTTTCGGTGTTCTTTCCATCATAGTCAAATAATAGACAATTAGTGTCACATAGTGGGAAAAATATTTTTAAAAATATAGCTATAAAATTAACGATTTTAATATAAGAATACTAGGCTCAGAAGAACTTGTTTTAGTAAACTCATATCTAACGTATAAGAATTAGTGAATCACGTTGCAAATTCAACAACAAATGAGAATCAATAATTTCGATTTACCCGCAAAACCCGCGATTAACCTTATGTTTTTGGGCCTACAAATCAGTCTCCTGATTCAGTTAAATTTTAAAATTTATTAAAAATTATACCGTATTTTATTTTCAAATAATTATTATGTTTAAGCATATTTACGTCAGCATAAAATTACACAATTATTAGTTTTATGATTAAATTTAAAATTGAATAACATATAACAAAAATAAATACAACCACAAATTTTTATGTTAAAAATATACATTATATTAACCTAATTTTACATTACGAATCAATGTTTAATATACACATATTAAAAAAGTAATTTTATTTATATTCATAAATATTTTAATCTTTCAAATATGCATAAAATTATTTGGAATTTTCTATATTTTACCAATCATAGCATTTTAAATATTGTAAAAATAAATGATTATTATAAGAAATAGATTTTACGTATAATAGAATTTTATCAATTGTAAAGACTTTTTTAAACGTCCATAGTTAAAACAAATTCGGACACACAATAGTTTAAGATTCATTAATATAAAAAAAATAAATTGAATTTTTTAATATAAAATTCTAAATAACTTTCTAACTGAAATTTTTATTTTATTATTTCGTTTTAAACTGTGTATTAAAATATTATTAACAATTCAACATATATTCGATGCTATTATAATACACAATAAATTTTATATGAAATCTGGTTAATTTCAAAGCCGACATATGTAACTTACTGAATAGAATAAGCATTTACTTATTCAAAAATATTTTGGCTTTTCCATGAAACAACATATTATTAAAGAGCTATTAGTTATCAATGTAAGGTATAAACTGCATAACTTATTTATATCTTAAAATTAAAGAGCTATAAGTTATCATTGTAAGGTATACTATATATTTATCTTTCATAATGCATATATGCTTAATTTTAACAGAATATTAACAAATTGACTTAACTTTTTTCAAGAGATAGGATGATTCGGTAACAATAAAATATAACAAATCGATAAATTAATTCTAACAAGTTTTGGTTAATTTTTTGACAATTCTAATTTTGAACATGCGAGTTTTAATATAATTTCTCAGTAGAGTTTAAAAGCCAATATCTGTCAAAATTTTTCGATAATAAAATATTGAAATCGAAAATATTTGGTAAAATAAAAACCTAGCTTAAAAAATTTTGAGCCTTTCAGAAAAAGTAATAAAATTCAGTAAATACTGGAAAAACCAATCCCTAAACAAATTATATTAAAATATTCAGGAAAAAAATTATAATTGTTACCAATAATAAATAAATTATAAATTAAATTAAAAAATATAAAATAATTACCAAATAAAAACTCCCAATAAAATACAAGATGAGATCGTTTGTGGAATTATATGATTATAAAATTTAATCATCCAAATTATTTTGATGATAAAACTCTTAAAGGATATATAAATCTTTAATAACAAGAAATAACAATTAGAATTGGACAAAAATATGGATTGATTGTTGGTTAAATCATAGGAATGAGAGAAGATTTTTGATATGTATGATGAAGTGGAATGAAATGATTATTTATTGGTCTTTAGTTTCAATTTTAAACGATACTGAATTGACCTCATTTGCATCATTCATGTAGTTTTCCTCATCGTGTTTGCTGAACATGTTATCATCGTTGCTGTTTGCGTCATCAGATGGCGTGACCGATGCAAGCGAAGCATTGTCCAGTTCGTACGGTGACTGTTCGCCTCTGTGACTGCACACAACATTGGTTAATGCCATTATATAATGCTTAGCCAACGTTAATGTCTCGATTTTCGATAATTTCCTCTCGAGTCGCACATGTGGTATCACTTCTCTCAGCCCTTGAAACGAGTCATTCAAACTATGCATTCGCATTCTCTCTCTTTCGTTACTCTCCAAACGCCGTAAATTTCGTTCTCGAGCGCTAACCTTAACATAATTTGACATTAGTTAAGTTATCTTAATTAAAAATTATGTGAATTAAAAAAGTTTTATTAAATTATCCAAAGATCTAAAAAACGTTCAAATCATATATACTGTAATTTTTATTTTGATATAAATCTCAATCTATAAAACTATTTATATCTCCATTTAATATATATCATATTATGATATTATATTTAGTAAAAGATATATAATTCTAAAAATAATTTAATCTAAAAATAAACAGATTTTGTACTCAGTTTTAAGAAATATGATTTTAACCAGAGTTTTACACAAAAATAGAAAAATCCTATAACTAAGAATCGGATGAATATAGAGTACAGTGAAGAGAGATTCTATATACATATATTTGCATTCAAGATTAAAATTTTTAGTCTTTTGAAGATAATAAAGTAATAAAGTGCGTGGGAATGAAGTGAAAGAGAAAGAGAAGTGAACGACTGTTTTACTTTTATGTGAAGAGCATTCAGTCACATTCATCATGATTCATGTTATAAATAAATAATTAATGCGTTATAATCTAATTACTTTGCAAGTGATAATACATCGAGAAGGTATTAAATATCAAACAATATGTGCATTCATTTCTCACTTACTGTACTCTTCCTCTTTCGCGTGTTTGAACTGATCCTAATTTGTTTGGAAAGCGAACGCGTTGTTGTCGACACACAATCGTCACACACAGAACTAGAATCTGTTGTCGATTCGTTATCGTTTATCGATTGCTCCTCATCTTTGTTTCCCAAATCGGTTTCAGTTTTACGTTTGCGCAGAAAATTTAAACTTTGCTAAGAAATTAAAAACTTTTATTATGGGAGAGTTGTTAACAAATTATATTTTTTAATTGCGAATTTTAAATGAATGTTTACCTGCATTAAAGATTTCTGTTCTCTCCAAATGGAAACCGCGTCGAATGTATGCGAACGCGATTGCATTTCCGCACCATTTTTTGACTTCATGTTTGCCTTTGAGTTCAGTTGAGTTTCGTCTGATTTTACAGTTCTCTAGTTTAACTAAATTATAGATGTAAATGTGCTCCAAATCAAACCCTCAATTACAACGAAGCAACAGTTACAGCGATTTACAGTAATGCTAGAATGAATGTAATAAAAGTAAAAATATTACGTTCACTAATGGAAACGTTAGTATTAAAGTCAATTCTGGATCAATAATATTATTAAATAAGTAAATTTCACAAATTAGCCGAAAATATTCCGAGCAATACTTTATGCATTAAATTAAGCAAATAAAAAATCTGGAGCATCAATAGCTTCGTCAACATCGCACTAATTTTTTCTAATTATAACACTAATCTATTACACTGATAATTGGACAGAAAAGTGCGAAAGTGATTTTGGCATTGTATTGGCATTGCATGCAATGAATTAGTGACATCAAACATGTACAACTAATTTAATTTATGTCCTAATGTCTACCGCCTTTAACTTTTAAACTCATTATGTAAATCAATTAAAATAAAAAATAATTTTAAATTCAAGAAAGTCAAGTATTACTTAATGCTGTAAAATTAAAACTTGTATTAAAATCGGAAAATAGTAAGAAATACATACTAATCTTAGTTTAGAAAGTAGTTTTCCATAATTTCTAAAACTTTTATTTTATAAAATACTACTGTTACAAGTTTCTCCTGATTTTTATTATATTTTGCAAATAAATCATTAAATACTGTTCAGTATAAAATAAAGAAGTAAGAATTTATTTGACAAACACTTTAATGCAAGTTTTCTTTCTAATCATAAGCCCGTAATAATACTTTTTTAGCAAAACACACTCACTTTTTAATTGTTTTGTTTTTTATTTTGTTAAAAATCAAAATTGATTAAATTTTTGGTTGAAAATCACAATCAAAAAACAAATTTTTATCGAAATCAAAATCAAAATTAAATCAAAATAGCAATCATGAAATCGACACAACACTACTTTTTGTACATAGAAGGTTGTTTTTCAAACGTCAAGCAATGCCACTACAATGTATGCGGACATACGTGTCAAATATTGAATTTTTGTACAGAATTTCTATTTAATTTAGGCTTAAAACTATAATTTTTAAATAATTCATTTACGTTACACAGATTTAAAATTTATTAGAAACGGTTATTCACCAGAATTTTAAAGAAAAATGCTATATTAATTATTCATATTCACGTATTAAACTCTATATAAATATTTCATAGTCTCATGGTTATGATTCAGTATTATATTTTGAAAATATCTGACTTCTGAGCATAAAACTGTTTGATTAAATTTTTTTTTTGATAAAATAAACGCATATATTTTGCATTTAGAAATCTATTTTAATATATATATTAAGAAATTATACTAAAATATTCTCACTGAGGACAGTAAAATACAAAATATTTTATTTTCATAAAAATTTCGAAATAAGCATAATTATTTATGGAAAATATTTACTATTTGTTGTTGTATTAAATGATTAACTACAAACCATAGTTACACAAGCTCCAAATCTCTAGGGGGGGTCTGCCAAAAAAATTCTCAAAATTCTTGAGGGGGTGTCAAATCTCACCGGATTTAAACGACAATTTTTTCCCATTTTGGCCAAAAATTATAGGGGTCTCAAAAACTCATCGGATTTAAGCGACAATTTTTTCAAAACTCGATTTTTCTAGGGGGGGTCCAGACCCGGGCAAGACCCCCTCTGTGTAACTATGATAGGGCAGTGAGGGTGAAAGGATGTGTATTTTTGTGTGAACACTGCTTAGTTTAAATAACAATGAACACACTTCAATAACAATGAGAGAAACGGGGATAATATGATTTCTGTATAATACTGTATTAATACGTAATATTTGTTTTAATTTATTAAACATTAATCAAAAGAATTAATACGTTAACTTTTAGCATTTTGCTGACTAACATAAGTCGAAATGTATTAATACACACTTACACACACACACACACCACTGATTTTGAATAATACTTTTCAAAATCTTTCACACTAAGACGAAGTGTCACACACAACACTGATTTTGATCAAAATTTATTTGCATTTAATCATAAGACGCAAATAAATTGCACGTAATCTTAATATAAAATTCTAATTTGTAGGGCAAATGCAAACATTTTAAGCTTCGACTTAACACTTCACTGGAACATAAGAAAAAGTTAAACAACGAGTACATTGCAAAGAAAAATTTTTTTATTGCCTTAAATAGTGCTTTTTCTGCACAATGCGTTATGCTAATAAAATTGATAGTAAAAATCACTTAGAAAAGCATGAATATTCATTAAAAGTACTTTGGGATGAAAACAACCGAAGATTCCTGTCATGTTTAAGGATTAATATTAATTTTATTTTTGGGGATAAAACTAAGAAAATTCACTCGCAATGCAATATAAAACGAGGATTACCCAAATCAGTTGCATTGCCATGAATTATAAAGAAAAGTTATTAATGTTTATGGAGCAATAATTATCCCAATCAGACGTTATCCCATTAGTATAGAAAATGAGACAAAAATCAAACTATTACTCATTACGTAACGTACGCAGTATTGCAGTAACTGTCACAGAGAATGTCACACCTGTTCATTGCGGCGTTGTTTGTTTTACTCAATTAGTATGTAACAAACTACGCCGCAAAAAATAGTGCGAATGACTCGGTGTCAAAAGTTATTGCAATACTGCATGCGTTATGTAATGAGATTTTCTTTACTAATGGGATAACGTATGATCCCTATGCTCCAGTGAAGAATTAAGGCTGTCTAATATCTAATGCTACAGTAACTTACATTCATTTGAATATTATTGGTCGACAAGTTTTGATAAATTGCATTAAAAAACAATTACAGTAAATCAAGATTTTCGATTAGATCACTGTTTTATTCTAATGTTTTATGCTAAATCGGAACAGTCAGCCATCATGAGTCATGAAAGTGTAATCTGGCGAGACGTCGTTGCATAACTTCCAAATCTTAAATGTTTATACTTTTTACTGATAGTAAATCAGCTTTTTTTTATTTAATATATTCACGGAAGACTAGTTTATCGTAAATCCTTTAAAAGCATTTTTTTACCTCATAAAGGATTTTATATAACAAATTGCAACTAAAAAATAAAAGAAAGCTTAGAATATTTAAAAAAGTAATACTAATATTCCTAGAACTACATTCTTCCAATTATTTACAAATACTGTACAGAATAATATTTTGAAAATATTTATTCTAAATAACATTTCAATCTTTTTTGTGATCAAAATCCATGTTTTATTTCAAGAGATTTACACAGAATATTAATACTAATTAAATTAAGGTATAAAAGAACGGCATTAGTTTTTATCAAGATTTTAAATTCTTTATACTTCGCATAATAAGCTTAAAAATTCTTAAGTTTCCTCAACAATCCTTTAAAATCTAATTAATAAGAATGCTTTTATATTTTGTTAATAAAAACACTTAATAATCGCATTAACGATTGTTTAACAAAGTTGCTCTTTTGCTTTGAAATAGTGTTACATTAAAATAAGCAAACTTGAATTCTGGTCAGAATTATCTTAAGTAAGGAGTAATTTCAATAATAAACCATAGTTACACTCCGCTCCAAACCTCTAGGGGGGCTTCTTACAAAAATTCTTGGTATTGAGTCAAATCTCACCGGATTTAAGAGACCATTTTTTCGAATTTTGGACAAAATAGGGGTCTCAAAAAATCATCGGATTTAAACGAAAATTTTTGCTAATCTCGATTTTTCGATAGGGGGTTAGATTTTTCCGATTTTCTTGGGGGGAGGTCAACCCAGGCAAGCACACCCTCTGTAACTATGGTAATAAAGCAAAAAGTTACTGTACTACAGGTATTAATGAATTTTGATTGCACTAATTTGTGCTTACCGTTAGTTTTATTTGTTTAACTCTGAAAAAGAATATTTTAAAAAATGTTGCCAATTAATTAATTCTTTATATTTGATTAACCAGTTTATATATTTGTTAAAAATTAGAAGCATTCAATTTTTAGAACTAGAAAAGTTTTGAAAGAAAAATAATACTAGTTCAGAATAGTAGTTCAGAATATTTTGTGATATATTGAAGAATTTGAAGGACATCATGAAAATAATCGATTTCATGTCGATTGCCTATAATCGATTTGAATATACTTTAATTAAACATTATAAACAGTCCTCAATTTTGTGATAAGTTATATTTTTGCTGAAATTATCTCCTTTCTATATTTAAAAAAAATATTACCGGAATTTTATGAATAATGAGAACAAACTGTCACACGTAAAAATAACAATGCTTTTAGAAATAATGCCTTTTGTTCGTCGCATATTTAATTCAAAAAGTGAAGCTTGTGTTCGAAAAATTAATAGCTGAGAGCAATTTAATTAATTCTACCTTTCAACAGAAAACAAAATTTACTTCCGAGTAAAGTTATCGACAGTTAGACTTATAACCGCAGTTCTGTTGGTATAAACTAAAGGTGTTCATGGTTTTGGTTAACCGTGTATTAAAACAATGGATTTTTAAATGGATTGGTTTGGTTTGAGTTTTTAAAAATTTTATGGTTTGTAATGGTTTTTAGTTTATTCAAAAACCAATGGATAAAACCACAAAACCGTTATCTTTTTAAATGGATAAATTGATTACATATGTTAAAAATTGTTGTTTTAATCCAATGAGTTTTTAAGACCGCTTCTTAATTCTGCCGAACCCGGATTTTAGATATAGTTTCAACAAGTCTATCTGTATCTCAAAACCAGAAAAAGTCGGAAAATCTCTATTTGAGAAAATAATTATTAAAAATAAATAAATTATAACTATTATTTGTTTTCCATTTAAATTTATTTTATAAATAGTAAAATTATTAAAAAAATTTCATGGTTTGTTGGTTTTTCATGGTTTGGTTTGGATTTGAAAATAATTTTTTGGTTTGGATTGGTTTCTGAAAAGTCGGACCATGAACACCTTTAGTATAAACATAATCTACTGTTGGTGTAATTTCTCGCTTATAAAATTACACGAATTTAATTTCAAGACGAATTGCTTCGAATATGTCATAAATTTAGATACAATAAAACAAACTCATGTCTTTTTACTCGCTTGCCTCACACATCTTAACTCATAAGCAAATTCAATTATGCGTTTGAGCACAATTCAAATTTCAATGCAATCTTTTATAACTTGTGATCATTTACAATATGCATTGAATATCCAACTCTTTGTTTCGATGTCCATTTCTAATTTATATTATATTAATGTAAGGCTTCTTAGATGGAATTATCTCTAGACAGTAGTCTAGTTTTGTCAGATACTGACTCCTATTTGAAATATAAATCAACAAAATGATTACTGAATATGAGAATTTAACTCTATTGGGCTTTTGATGATTGCCTTATATTAATGAAGTTCATGGTAATACTATAATGCTATCCAAACCGTAAGACATAACACCCACCACCAGCTATGAAACTGAAAATTCTTATTATAAATAGATTAGAGAATTAAAATAAGAACTAAACCAAAATAAATTTTTAAAAGCACATAATAATAATTACTTTATTAATTATATTCGTTGCCAAAAAGATTTGAATGTTTTAAAGACGAAAATGCTGATAACATTAATAAGTTTTTTCCCTAATTTTACGCGCTTTAATAAACCGTTTTGTTTTATCAAACAAGTAAACCAACCTGAGAACATTTTTATCATATAATATATACCCAAAAATTTTATAACAAAGAATTGACGTTACTAAAAGAATAATAATATATATATTACAAATTAATTGCTTAAAATATTTAAAAAAGTTGAAAACTTAATCTTTAAGTCTGAGAAATGCTGAACCATCGGCATCTTTATCTTTTATAGTAGTATGCAATTATTTTCCTTTAACTTGTTTTCTGTTTTACTTTGTTCCGTATATAAGTACTTAGACTTTATTTCATATACATTAATATATAAAAATTTTAAATACCAAATATATTGAATTACTTTTAATTTCGTATTTGCAAATTTAATTTAAAGGTAACTTAAATATAGCACAGCTACTCTATTAGATTAGAGTTTAGCTCACTTTTTAAATAATGCTAATGAATTTTACATTTCGTTACTTCCGTCGCTGTGCACTAAAACTAAAATTGAAGTAAACATAAAATCTAATTATTTTAATAATTTAAAACTTTATCTAAACTTATTCTAAAATATTTTAGTTATTTAAACAAACTGTAGAAAGAGTGAGATCGGTTTGGACGCGCTTTTGTTTGATGTTTTGAAAGTTTAATTTAATTTCATAATAAAGGTTAAAGTATGCATTATTGCGTAAAAATATTATATATGGATTTCACTAAAATAATCAAGTGATGCCACATTGTTTTGCAGTCGTACAGCTATATCGTGAATTTTTTTAAGGACAACGACGCACGACAGCTACACGGGACTCAGACACTGAAAAGCCTCAGAGTAAACCTGTACAACTAGTTTTAGGAAATATAACTAAAAGAGTGTAGCGCGAGTTATGAATAAGTAGATTAAAATATGCTTACCAGTTAAACCTCTTTTGTACTATTGGACAATAGGGTTTAAAATCATAGCGCACTTTTCAAGATTTTGATTTTTCTACTTTACTGCCCTCTATATTCACTTTTATAATTAAAATTTTAGGTTTAGCGCTCAGTTACAGCTAGAGATAAGTTGGAAAAACCTGTTTTACTCTGAATTTCTGAAAGCGTGAGGCATTTCAGTGTCTGACTCCCGTACAGAATGTGTTGCTTGTTGTCACGTTCGCCTCAAACAATCAGAGAAACGCGTTAATAGTGTTTAAAACATAAATAATGTTTAATAAAAATTAGAATCGAATTTGAATTTGGTTTCATTTGAATTAAATTATTAATCGTAATTTATGTTTAATTTGGTGCTTAACATTGAACGTGACAACAATCAAAATATTAGCGGACGTTCGGTCGTGTACTTAAAAAAAGTTTTTTTTTTAAATTCACGACAAATAGTTTGCAAATACTGACACTCAAAATTAAAAGTAGAGCGTAATAATTCATTATTTCTGAATCTATACGTATAGATACTTCGCTATTGTTCACCCTTTCCGATCATTAATGTGGATAAAGACGCACAAGGAATATGTTATAACTGGCATTTGGATTTCGGGGGTCGGTTTCGCGAGCGTTCAACTCGTGATTAGCAAAGCGGTACCGTTTCAGTATGGATTAGAAACTTACTACGACTGCAGGGAAGAGTGGCCTCAAGAAGAAGGAATGCTGTACACGGTTATTATTTTTGTGACAACTTTCGCGTTGCCGGTCACTGCGCTCATATTCGTGTACAGCTCGGTTGGCTGGACTATAGTGAAGCACAACACGCCCGGTAATCCCGATCGATTGAGAGATGTGGCGCAATGGAACTTAAAAATAAAGGTTTTAATAGACTTTTGTGTGCTTTGAAAAGAAACTTTTCTTACCATTCAACTCAATAGTGATTTGATATTATGCTCACGGTTTCAATTAGGGTTTTAATAGCAAGTATGGATTACAGCTTCTCAAACAACCACTCCGTTTCTTTTTTATTGAGTAAATATTTTCTTTCAAACAGAAACATACATTTTTTGAGATAACATAAATGTTGCCGACTTTGCTGTTAACCAATATTACTAGAGTAGACAGTGGGTTATCTAAAAATAAAAATGTAATTCCAAAAAAATACTTTTATTTCATAATAATACTAGAAGAAAGTTTAAGTTTAATCAAAATCTGTTGCATTCTTCGCCATTGGATACAATATTTAATTGCTTCAAAATCTCGCACTGCAGCAGTATATCGTATTGAAACTTTAACTTTACTCCATCTGTCTTTAAAATCGATTCTATTATTGTTTGTATGATGGATTTTTTATAAGAGAAAAGGGTTTATCTCAAAATATTTTTAATACCATCTCGTTTATTGCTATACATGACATGTGGAGTGCTCTGCAATTAATTAATTTCGGATCACATTTGTCGCATTAAGGTATATATCCTTATAGGTTTTATTACGGTTAGTTCGATGTTCTGTAACAATACTTAAAAATAGAATTATTTTTATTTTTATAATGATAATAAAATATAAAGTTGCTCAGAATAAAAATCTGATATGAATTTTTTCAATTTTTCCTCATCTTTCAAATCTTTCAAAGTCAAAACTCGTGAGATTTAAAATACAATTTATCGTGATTCATGATTCATAAATAACTTTGCATTTTTGATTTTACAAACCCATCCAAGAATCAAGACTACTCCTTATTACATAGCAATTGTATGATTCGAATTAATGGAATAAAAATAGCATAATCTACGTAAGCTAGTATTTCAGATCTGTAGTACAGGTACAGCAATATATAACTTCAGCCCACAAACGATTATTGTTCGCATGACATTTCCTTTCTTCTCAACTTTTACGCCAGAGAGCAAGGAGTAAAATATTCTTTGAGGAAATAAAAAGCGATAATTCTTTGCAAAATCTTTGATTAGTTTCTATACGTTCTTTTAGCAGATATATAAAATTTTCTTGAGGATTCTTTTGACAAAAATTACATTAATATTTATAGTTAAACATATAATTGTTGATTTATGAATAAATTGGCGATCAATTATAAATAATTTATACATTTAGTAGTTTTATATACAGCATATTTAAAGTTTTTAAAAATATAAGTAATCTTTTATCGAAAAATCTTTAAAAAAATTAAATTTTGTTTGAAAAACAATTAAATTAAATGAGAAAATTCTTTGACTTTATTTGATCAAAGAATATATTACTCCTTACTCAAGATACTCGAGTAAATTTCTCGCAAGTTTATGTGTGACAAAAACGTCAGAACCATTCGCGTTAATATATTGTTATAAGGAGTTGAAAACTTTTTAAATTACATTTTCTTATAAGTAATTTCAATTTTCTAAACAAATTATTCTTAGCTTTTTTATTAGGTTTACATTTAATCGAAGTTTTATATTGAAATTATTTGCGAGTGACACTGTCGAGTGACAATATGAGTGACTAAAATTTACAAACAAATTTTAGAATATTTTTTGAAATAAATAAATCATCTTTACAGTCTGGGATTGATTTCGGTTTTTTCCTGAAATATTTTTTTTATTCTTTAGGATTATATATTTTTTATTTTCTAACAGTTGATAGGTTTTTTAAAATGCTCTTCAACTCACTTTTGAAGTGAATTCTAGTCAAAATATTTTTGCAAACTAGTAAGTCAGTCAAAACTAGTATAGAATTTTAGTAAAAAATTTTCTTGTTTAACAAATTCTTCAAAAAATTTGATATTTGTTTCATACTCTTGACCTTCAAATTCAAAGTGATAACTCCGTAGTCGACCACTTTTGGGAAACCCTTGAAATTGTTATGATTACACAATAATCCATAGAATTTAATCGATTTTACAATAAAACGTTTCTTTTAAAACTCTTCTCAACAGGTGGTTAAAATGTTAATACTAATAGTCATACTATTCATGCTGTGTTGGCTGCCAATTCAAATATTCAATCTGGTGTATTGGATCTCTCCGGTCAATCTCTTAACAGACCTACAATACAATTTATACGTTGGACTGTATTTCTTGTGTCATTGGCTGTCGTGCGCTCATTGTTTCGCAAATCCATTAATATACTCGTATATGTCGTCAAACTTTCGGGTAAATAATGCTATCTTTTGATTATTCTAATTGACATTAATTCAGGATCGAAACTTTAAAATTTTATTAATTTTATAATATGGGATTTTATACTAATCCTAAGGATTATTGTTGGGCTCGAAAAATATTTAGGTTCAAAAATAAATGATTTCTAAAGAAATATTTGAAACACCTGTTGATTTTTCTCGTGCAATATTTTACTAACTTTTTTCTTAGAATGAAAGCCAAAAATTATTAGTGTTTTTTTAAAAAAATGTTTAAATTACTTTTATAGGCGGAATTGTGGCGAACATTCAACCGTTTAAGACCAGACGAGTTTAAATTTTTTCACATTTTCAATGTAAACAACAACATAACTAACACTAATACTATTACTAATAATAACAACAACAATGACTCTAGTGATTTTCAAATTTCGCAAACAACTAGCAGTAACTCTAATCAAGTGATCATTAGAATTACAGTCAAAAGATAGTAACCGCTACGCAAAAAACTGATATAAATAAGGTTTATATAATAGTTATGCGACTGTCAATAACGTAAAATTCATGCGTTGAATCAGATGCTCATTGAAATCGATATGTTAACTATAAAACACCGTATATATACGGCAACTGTATTTTAAATTGTCTATAAAATTCTAATTTAAATTGTGGTTTGTGTGAAATAAAATATTAAGTTTTAAAATATATTATAATTATTAATAAAAATTTAAATATGAATTGGAAAATGACCTCATTTTACTCATACAATTGATTTTTTTTTGTAAAGAGACAACAAAGGATTGATGGTTTGTTTGACTATATTAGTTTTATAAGCCACCAAATCCTCATATTTAATGCTTAAATTTGAAAGGCTAATCCAATAATGAAATTTAAGTATTGAGACATTTTGGCGCAGCAAAGTTCAGTAGGAAATTAAAATTTTTAGTTTGACCCTCAATCACGATCACAGATTAAAGAGATTATGTTCAAAATCTTTAGCCTATACTTTATGGCACTCTCTTCAATAAATAAAGTTCATTTCAAGTAAAATAAACTCAAAACTTAACTATTTAATTATACTAAAACAGCGAATAAATGTGTTTGTGTACCATTAAAATCAGTATTACTAGTCATTTGAAATAAGTGTAATTTTTTAATCGTTTATTATGCAACTGTAAGATTATAGATAAACTAATGCTGTATAGGCGTACACACAATAAAAGTTTTTTAAGTGATGAGACAGTCATTCAGTAGTACTACACAGCATTTCACTTTTTATTAGACATCACATTCAAAAGTATTGATTTTACGTTTTTTGGATCAATTTTCAGGCAATTATGCATTTGTTCAATTAATCGTCGAAAATATTAATCGTAAGCCAAAGCGTCTTAATATAATTTTGATGGAAAATTTATATATTTCTTCTCTACTGAATAACATTACATGATTGATCTCTTTTATGGGTTTGTGAAACGTAAAAATGGAGCGAATAACTACTAATGTTATAAGTACTGATCAATACGTTAAACAAAGTAATACGAACACTACAGAAGCCAAACAACAGTTGATAATGTCTTCGCAGTATAATTACAGCGCGTGTGATCAAAGAGGTAATTAATTAATAATACATCGATAACTGGCGAGAGAGAGAGAGAGAGATCCGCTTCACTCGCATTCGTAGCATTGATAACGTTGAACGAAATATGAGATGTTTTAACGCAATCTTGTCGTATATACATTTCACCGAAATAACTATTTTAATTCATTAATTAGTGATGCAATTTTTTTTATTATTTTGGTAAAACCTCTGGAGCTATTAATAGCATTATTATTAATTATAGAAAATAATGGATTTGTGAAAATGAAGCGTTAAAATCTTATTTTCAAACATCTCTATTGTATTAAAATTAATTCGTTTCGATCGAAATTTTCAGTTCCCCACTGCACTGCATAATGCAAATACCAAAGTACTTTTTCATTCTTATTATCATAATAAATAATCATTATTTATTCAGTATTTACTCAGTAGTCATGCATTACTGTTGAATTGTGTATACTATTTATATTATGCCTGACGATATCATATTGTAATTATATGAGGCATTTCTGATACTGTACTACTACTGACGATCGTGTAATTGATATCATCGCTGACTATTTTGAGTTGCGATATCCGTTTATATCTTGCAGGCATAATAAGATATTATGATATTATCGTATCGTTTAAGTAAATTAATTAAAAGACAAAAAAAGAAAAGTTACGCGTTTTGTTTAGTAATATTTTTTTTGATGTCAGTTTTCATGATTTATTAGTTCAATTAAAATAATGTACGGTCGAGCAGCACAAAGCACTCTTACGTTAACCCGTAAGTTGAAGCGACATATAAGTTATTCCCATCTGACTGATCAGAACACTATTTGTAATTTTCTGTTTTTGAGCGAATGTATGTCCTTATAATTAGTTTTAGAAAACTAAGTTAATATTTTCTCTGTTAGTCTATTTGTTTATATAAAGTTTGAAATTTTAAAACAAAAAACGTTATTTAAAAATAAACTCATTTACGTTTACAAGAGATTTTTATCTCAATAACTTTACAGCCCAGAGATTGTGAAAAAAAATTTTATAAGCGAATTCAAAATTCATAATTCACTCAACTTTGATGCACTGAAATTAATTTTAAAAGGATATATCATTTTAGGTGGTGACGAAAAACTGTCGAACCAAGCAAACGGAAATCTGATCACAAATGGCACCAAAAACACGCGAACCCCGTATCGGTTTTTCAATAATTTCCGAAGAATGTCTATTTTTCCGGGTTATAACGACGTGCACCGCAAAACAAATCCATTTATGCCAACAAATATTGTTAAGGGAAAGTTCGAAAGTGTCGATCAATACCTCGACATAAACTTTAGATTGAATCGCGAAGACTTTTTCCGGCCATTCAGTGACGGCATTAAAGAGTATCGCGTCGCTATTAATGTCCGCAAAGACGTGAATGATTTGAAAAACATACGGATCTACACTAATGTGCACATTCTTGGCTCGCAATATCATGATTATAAATACGACATTCAATTCGATACAACTAAGTTGACACACATTAACTGGAATGTATGTATTGTATGAACTTTGCTATAATTTAATTTTTAATTTTGCTTTTATTAATTTACTCAATATATTAGATAAGCAAGCGATTAATTAATGGTTCATTAGTCTGTTTCACAAAAAACAATTTTCAATCGTTTTGTTTGGCCATAGTTTGCGGCGAACGAGACGTCGATTTGCTCTCTGATGGTAAAATATGTGTGGAGTTTTTACCGGATTCTATCGATAAAGAGTTTATCGGAATGCTGTCCGAGCCATCGAAATCTCTTATTATGGCCGAATCGGTGGTATATTTTGAATCTTATCGGCACACATTGCTCACACTGCAGAATTTCTCGTCGAAAACGTTTCCACTTCAAGAATATATAATAAAAGTGTCTACTAATATTAAAACTGTGCCGTATTTGACTAATTCATCGAAGTATAACTTGTCTCAAACTTATAACGTGTCATCAGAAACTTTCAATTCAGACAATAAATTGAATTTAAAAAACAATTTGATTAATAAATCACCGCTGGAAAGCGTCAATATATTGAACGAGTATGATTGGCCGCGTTGTGATTTATTAGGTCTCGATGAGTCGCAGTACGAAGCGTTCAAAGTTGCGTTAACCAAACAAATCGCCATAATTCAAGGCCCGCCAGGAACTGGCAAGACGTATGTGGGCCTCAGAATTGCTCAAACTTTGCTGCAAAATAAAAAGTTTTGGAATAAACCGCGAATTTCTAGTGATAAAACAGCTCCGATTGTTATTGTCGCGAAAACTAATCACGCTTTGGACCAGTTTTTGGAGGGATTAGTGCCATGTTGTCGAGCTAATCATCGCTTGGTTCGAATCGGGTGTCAGAGTAAGAGCGAGATTCTCAAAAAATATGATTTGGATCGTAATAATTACTCGGATACCGATTCTAAATTT
This sequence comes from Steganacarus magnus, assembly GCA_034698365.1. Lineage (NCBI taxonomy): Eukaryota > Metazoa > Arthropoda > Arachnida > Sarcoptiformes > Steganacaridae > Steganacarus > Steganacarus magnus. The sequence continues at coordinate 24,101 of JAQIVF010000155.1, forward strand.
GCTAAACTCTCGTTAACTGAAACTCAAGCGCTAATATTAAAGTATCAGTCAGTTATCGATAAATTAAATAAGCAATTGATGACCGAAAACGAAATAAAGTTACTAAAGGATTCAAAATACAGTGATATTGTGTCGCAATTAAAAAAATACAACGATGATGTTTATTTAGCATTAATTAAATGGTTATTTCCAAATCTGACAATCGAACTCGAAAGTGTGCCCGTATTGACCGAAAAGGAGCACAACAGTGATATAAACGACGACATCGAGGAAATGGTTGAGTCGAGAATCATCAACGAAACTGATTATATTTTACTATCGAATGGAAAAACTAGTGATACCAGTGTCGATAATGTTTCGCGACTGTTCAGTAATCTGCGTATCTCTGACCGACAAAAAATCGGTATTCAAACTACGATTGAACGGGAATTAAAGTCAAACGATGTTATGAGCGAAAAAGAGGCGAACTTTATTCACGATGTAATGCGATTGCCGTGTAATTATCGTTGGCGTCTCTACAGGCTGTGGGTTAAAATTTGTGTGGATAAGGTTCAACTAAAACTGAACGAAACCGAAAAAAAGTATCGCAAAGAAGTTAATGAGTTTAATAAATTGAAAAAGAAGCTAATTTCCCAGTGCGATATAATTGGGTTAACGACAACTGGTGCCGCGAAGTATAGAAATATAATCGAAGAACTTGACCCGTTAATTGTGATCATTGAAGAGGCGGCAGAAGTGCTGGAATCGCATGTCATCACCGCATTAACCGCAAGCACCTGTCATTTGATACTAATCGGAGATCACCAGCAACTTAGACCGAATCCTGTAGTATACGAGTTGGCTGTGAGGAGGAAACTGGACGTATCGATGTTCGAGAGATTGATCAACAATGGTCTGCCGTATTGTCAGCTGAAAGTACAGCACAGAATGTGTCCATTGATATCCTCCTTATTAGTACCACATTTCTATACCGAATTGATTGATCACGAGTCTGTGAAAAAATATGAAACTATCAGAGGTTTGGAAATTAAGTAATCATTGTTTAAAAGCACATTTGATTTTAATTTTATCGATAATTATTTTAAAATTATTTTATTGCTTTTATTTCGTAGGAGTTTGTAAACACGTTTGCTTTATAAATCATAATCAGCCCGAATCTACGATAAATGATTCGACATCGAAAATGAATCGCTTTGAGGCAGAGTTTATTACGCGACTCTGCAAGTATTTAATACAACAAGAGTACTCGCCATCGCAGATAACCATATTAACGATGTATTCGGCGCAACTGTTTCACTTGAGAAATATTCTGAAACAATGCAAACCAAGTCTTAGCAATGTTCGTGTCGCTGTTTTAGACAATTTTCAGGGCGAGGAAAATGACATTATTCTTCTGTCGTTTGTCAGAAGTAATAATTTGGGTGATAGTGGTTTTGTTAAAATCGCTAATCGTGTGAATGTGGCGCTTTCCAGAGCGAAGAAAGGCATGTACTGTATCGGAAATTTTGATTGCTTATCACAGAAATCCGATTTATGGAAAAGTTTAGTGGCAGCTACTAAAGAAAAAGACATAATGAGCACTTCATTAGAAATATACTGCCAAAATCATCCTCAACGACAGATTAGTGTATCGAAAGCATCCGACTTTGATAAAGCGCCTGAAGGTGGTTGCGATAAACATTGCGAACAGACTCTTAAATGCAAGCATAAGTGTCCGCTAACATGTCATTCGTACGACAAAAATCACGACAGCATTGCGTGTGTAGTGCCATGTCCTCTCACTGTCTGTAAATCAAATCACAAATGCAAAAAACTTTGTCATTATGGAAAGGATTGCGGCAAATGTTATGAATCGGTGATTAGAAAGATACCATCGTGCGGACACAATGTTGCAATGGCGTGCTGTCATGACCCGTCAACATTTCATTGTCCAACGCCTTGCTATAAATCGCGTTCGTGCGGTCATCAGTGTTATTATAGCTGTGGATATATCTGCGACCAATTTCCGTGCAAAGTCAAAGTTGTTCGTCAATTAGCGTGCGGTCACAATGAAGAGATGAGATGCAGTGAGAATACATCGACAGCTTTTTGCTCAAACGCGTGCCTGAAAACACTCGCTTGCGGTCACCTGTGCGCTAAAAAGTGTGGCGACGTGTGCGACAATGAATCGTGCAAAGTTTCGGTGTCTGTCGCGCTTAAGTGTGGCCATTCGTTAACGAGACAGTGTTCGGAAAAGGCGAAAAAGGCGTTTTGTCAATTAAAATGCTATCGTTTATTAGAGTGCGGACACTATTGCTTAGAGAGGTGTGGGCATCAATGTTATGGCAAATTTTGCAATATTTTTAAGACCATTAAATTTAGTTGCGGTCACGAAGCGAAAACGCGATGCAATCAAAAAGCTATTTGCAGGAAATGTAATAATTTCACGTACGTTTGTTTGATTTTTAATAAGTTTTATTTTGCCACTAATAAGTTATTATATTAATAAATAATTATTGATTTTAGGCCTCAGAATGAACGGAATACTTCTCAACAGCGAAAACCATTTTCAAACAATAGTCGAAAAGTTAAGAATTGAGAGTAGAATTAAAATTAATATACCATAGAAACATATTTTAAATTAGGATAATTATAATATTTTATTGCACGCTTGATGTCCTAAAAATGTTCTCATTTTACGCAAATTCTTTTATATATATATATTTAATTTTTTAATCGTAATTTTGTTTTTAATTTTTTTTAAATTAAAATACCATAGGCTTAATTACTAATAAAATAAAAAACTTTTTGTGCATAAAAATAACGTGTAAATTTTGATAAGAGTATTTGGGTTTTATTCGGTAATGGATAAGTGCCCAAAAAAGTGGATAACACATCGCATACACTAAATCAAATTTTCTCTGTCTATTAAATGGCTATCTTAATACTTGAAGGCATTCAAGATAGTAAAACAAAATTTATGATCGCAGCGCATATAAATAATTAGTGTTTTCATACAGTACTGTACAGTTCATTGTATGTGTTATTTGTGGCTGTAATAGTTATATATCATTTAGTTATACATTACGTTGCCGTAAAAAACATATTTTCATTGCCAAATGATGGTAATATTTCATTAGCTTAGACGTACGTAAGATATAATTATATAAGCTATTAGTTAGAAAACAACTCGCAATTTATTCATAAGTAATAAATATAATAGAATCGATTGTGTTTTTGAAATTTTGGTCAATTATATAGCAATTATTTTTTAAACATTCTGTGCTTTGATAAAACACTCATATTAGCACTTTTTAATTTTCCAAAGCTATTGGTTAAAACTATTGTTTTAACTTGTAAGCTCAATCCAAGTCCGTTGGAAAGTCTGTTTAGCACATTATAAGCTTATTAGTAACAGGCTCACCTTGTGCTTACCTTTAAATTTTTTACAGCTTAAAACCGTAAATATTTTACTATGTTTTGAGTTAGGGTGAGTAAGTTTAGTGTTACTGCACTGTAAACATGATTATTACCGAACTATTTTCAACGAGCTTAGATCGTTAGCGCTTTTCCAAACATATCCAAAATTGAAATGTTTTAGTTACAAAATTATATTTTAATTCTTTTTTAAAATTTTAAAAATCTTTTAAAACAATTCATTTTACAAATAAAATTCTTTAATTTATTAACGACAATAGTGACAATTAGTATAATGGGTTATTACATAAACCAAGATTCATATGTTTGTTTATTTGCTTGCAACTAATAGTAACTATTTGAAGGAATCAAAAACAATGAAAAAGAAAATGAAAAATTTTTTATCTGCTTATATAATACTAAACCAAATAGAGTTTTTAATATTATAACAAACTCTAAAGAGATGCAACATTTTTTAAAGATATGAATTTTGTGGTAATTTAGGTATTTTTCGCTATTTATGAGTAGTAATGTGAATGTAAGTTTAAAATATACTGGATTTAGATGTTTTAGATTTACATTAGTTACCAATAATACCAGCATTATCACTAAGATTGTCAAATATTTTATAAATACATATTAAATTTTATGTTAAAAATAATCTTGATATTAACATTAAAACATAATAAAAAGTCGCGAAAGAAAGAGATGGAAATCTCAAAACGTCAATCCACAACAGTATTTAGTTTATGTGATTTATGTAGATATAATTTATTAAATTAGTTATTGAGTTACCACACGTAACATTCAAATTTGCAATAAAATCAATAGAATGAAGCAAATGTACCGAATTTATATTTGTATTTCGTTCTATAGTAAATTATTGACATTACTTTTTATGCTTTTATACGAATATACAGTTACATTCAGTAAAATGATCATTTAAAAACTTTTCCATAACTTATACAGCAATTCATAGAACATTTAATTGATAAATATTTAGCGTCTAAAAAAATAAATAAAAACTTTTCTAAATAGCGGTAAAATCCACAAAAATACAGTAAATATCCGTGCTTTCAATTAAGTTAATATATTCGCGAAACAGATAATTAAATTCGATAAATTCTAGTTTGGGCGTTGCTATCAAAACATTTTCGTATTACATCTGTACTATTTATTCAATTAGTATTTTACGTATACATTTCTATTATATAAATAAGTCAAGAGCGACTACTGTACTACTGTACTGCGTCATAATAAATAGTGGACGAAAATTAGGATTAAGGATTATCAAATAATTAAAATGTCTATTGCACAGGAATTTGCAAAACAAAATTATGCGCGTAATCTTATGAAATTTTCTATTTAAAAATTTACTTTTAAATCCCATAAATTTTCTGAAGAATTGAAAAAAACTTTACATTAAATAGCAAAGAGTATGACTTCTGTTTGCATAAACTTAGTTAAAAACTTAGTTAACATACTTTGCAAAACTTCTTACCTTCCGCTTTATCCCAACTCATACCATATCAATCTTAATATACTCATAATTAAATGATAATGTGATACATGTTTGTGATTATATATTTTTATCGATATTTATGATATTTTTACAGTTTGTGATGTAACCTTAATTACTAATAGATGTGATACCACTGTCAGCGTTTTACTACCGATGGCTGATGCATTAGCCTAGAATTAGTGCCCCAATTTGACAGAACAGTCACTGCAGTGTCTCTTTTTCTCATCTTTTCGAATGGTTTGGTTTTATAAATAAACGTTACAATAGATACCAGTATGTCGTAGAACGCGATAATTGATATTCCCAGCCACAAACTGGCCAAACCGCCAACAAAACTAAATAGCTGTATAATTGGCAGCTTAGCGGTGTGCACGTACAGCGTATCGCCAGAAACTTTGCGCCACAATCTAATATACGAGATGTTGACATTCTTATGCTCTTTGGGTATACTTAGAGCTGTTGAATGATTATCTTCTTCGGTGTCAAAATCGTATGCAATTTCTTCGCAGTCGAGCGCGCAGTTACCGAAGCAATTGCTGTTCACTTCTTTTTTCTTGCATTTCGTTAAATCGAGATTAGTGTCGTTACACATTCGCAGTTTTCTCTCGATCAATGTCACGATGTCCTGCCGAACCACCACATGAAGCGGATAGCAGTGACACTCTTTGTAGTAAATATCTTTTATACATCTGTCCACGCAATCGATCCGAGATTGCGGTTCGTTTCGATCGAAAACTTTATAGGCCTTGCATTTAGTGGTATACGGCGGCGGCAAATATGTGGTATTAGTTTTCGAGAAGAATATGTCGTAATCAACTCCGGGTCTTAAGCGACGCTTTTTGCCTTCACTGGGAACCGCTGTTGATTCGTGCAAAGTAATCGATTCGTCACCAATTTTCGCCGAATCGATATAAGTGGAGTGATTGAATGTTAGCTTAATCGAAATGATAAGTCCGGCCTCGTTTCGCACGCTTTGATTGATGTCGATCTTGAACTTGTTCTCATAGTTATAGGTTTGGTTATTGTTTAATAGAGTAAAATAAGTGAAACACTTGCCATTTGGTCCGATTGTCTCTAAAACGTCCGACACATTGTTGCATGGTATCCAAGTGGCGTCAGTGGTGTGAAAGTACATCGGTCTCAGCACTTTGCACTCGATTATCTCTTCCGCATGTAAGCCGAGCTCAAAAAATTCTTGTGGCGATTTTTCCGAAGCGGAAAGGTTTTCGTACGCCGCGTACAGAAGTGTGGTCGAAATTAACGGATCATTTTTCGATGACTGAATCGCTATAATTGTTTCACGCAACTCGGGGTATGCTATTTCCAGCAGCTGTCGCGATGTGAGCGATGGCACGCATATTGTTATCGATGGTAAGACAATAATCGTATTGCGCTCCGTAGTCACTAAAACGGTGGTTGGAAAACTGAAAAACTCGATGAAGTATTCGCTGGACTGGTAGAAGAAACCGGTAAAACTCGATACCACCACAATAAACTTCGCCACATTTTTCCAAGTGATCACATTAAACTCTTTATGCAACACTTTCGGCGAAGTGTGCGCCTTTTCCTGTGCATTTCGTTGCGCTTTTAAAAATACTGGTGCCATTTGCAGAATAAATAGCCACAACTTCTTTTTTTCCATATCTGCTGTAAGTGCTGTGTTTAGATAAACCTCTCTTTATAGTGATTTCTTTGCGCTCCACTAAGTTTGTACTATAATTAGCATAGAATACGCGTATAGCGAGATATAGCGGTGTTACGAAATCTTGTAAATTGTAAAACTTAACGGCTGTGGCTGTTGTTATAGAAGCTTATATTTTAATGTGTTTTTTTCTACACTTCTCTGACGATCGATTTCTTGCATTGATCTGTATTTCTCAGTGTCATCACATTAACATTTATGACATGTAAACAGTTAATCAAAATGAAACTAAAATGATTTTTTTTGAATTAAATTTTTTTATTTTTATTTTTTTCGGTAAAACAGAATAAAATATTTTCATTTGGTGTTGAGTTGGACGCGATTGTTATCGACAAAAATTTGTATACCAATTGCCTTAGAAGAGTGTGATTTTTTTTGCAAATGTAATTAATTAATTATAGATACTCTAGTGATTAATTAAAATATTCTGCAGACGCACTAATAAAAACTAATATTGAATATAATGACTGAATAATGTGTATGACTATTTTATTAATCATTTATATAATGAGTTTGTTAACTGTTAACAATTGATATATCATGCTCTGTTAAAAGTTTAGCAATGGCTATAAAATGCTATAATATTATAACAAGAATTAGTATTTTAATAAATTATGAAAACCGCATAAATTATTTAAATGTTTAATGCGTTCCATACATTAAACGAATAATTTTTAAGTTAAAAATTATTTGTTTTGTCGATAATGCCTTAAATTTTAGTATTATAGCATAAAACATTCAAAATATAAACATTAATGTTTGCATTGAAAATAATACTCTCAGGCTAATGAATCTAATTCTTATGTTTTAAACAAAAACAAAATAAAAGAAGCATATAATCTATTTTAAATTGTCTTAAAACACGATGTTTATAAAAACTAAAATGACGTAACAATAGAATTTCATTTCAAACTGCGCTATAAAAAATTATGGCATAATAGTTTTAAGTGTTTAAAGACAATCTAAAACAGATTAAGAATCTAAGGAAAGTTTAAAATATAACATATATTTTTCTTACACTCGGGTTTGTTATTTACAGTATTACGAGCTAATCAATCAATTGAAAAATTCAAATATGAATATCAATGGAGTATAATAACGTTTTTATTTAAGTAATTTTGAGAAAAAAAAACTCAAAAGTGTGTAAAAAAATGTTAAAAGTTGGATTATGGTTATATATTCTAATTGTTTAAATTATGATTTTCGTAATTTACATGCCTCTTTATATTATTATTATTATTATTATATTATTATTAGACTGACCTAACAATAGTACAAAAATTTAACTGTAGTTTAATAGATTGATATAGGAGTCATTATTACTAATTTGTTAGAAAGCAATCACAAAAACTGTGAATAAAACTTGGATTTAATTGATGTATAACAGTGTTGAGGAATACAATGCCAGAAGAGATAGAACTCG
>JAQIVF010000156.1:0-32106 GCA_034698365.1 Steganacarus magnus
TTGCGGGCGAGAGCGGCGGACAGGGTAATTTTCTATGCTGGGGAGTGGGACCCGTGGAAATTGACTATGCTATCTGCAGAAGGGAGGGAGAAAATGTATATTTTACATCTAGACTCTAGATGTAAATTATCGCCAGAAAATGTTTATTGTTTATTAAGAATAATTTTAATTTATAAACGTAATCAATTAATTATAAATTAAATGAGGTTTACCAGTAACTGAATTTTCGGAACTCCGACTTTAATTTTTGTTAAAACTTGAAATTTTAAATGGTTACTATTTAGTTATTAATGTTAAATTAAATATAAACCTAAGAAATTTACTTTAGAATTAAGCCTTTTAAAGTGAATACAGTAAATGAAGGATTATTTAAAACAACTCTCCTTTGATAATAATATACATTTCCGAAGTTTCGACAAGATTTAGTTTGTCAACCAAAATAACTACTAAACAGTTGTTATCGGCACCAGTGTATGAGTCATATGGTGTAAAAATGAATGTGATACTATATTTGAAACATTAGCGCGTTCCCAACTACATTTTGTACATAGAACACCTAAATTTTTTTTCTATCCGTTTACATAAATGAGTGCAGAAGGATAATACATATTTGAGATCGTGGATATTTCTATCAAATATTTTATATCATACTTTTATAACACCCGCACTTCTATACATTATATTGACAATGCACAAGTGATATAGATTTATACACCGGTGCCATAGACATATACTGGCGTCATAGAGATATACGTGTTATTAGAAATATAAATATAAATTATTTTGGTTAACTTAAATATCATATATTAAAGTTTAATTATTATAGATTAATTATTATTAATTTTTTTTCAATTTTATGTGTATAAACTTGTACTATCTATTAAGACAAGCAAAATAAAGATTAATTTTTATAAAATAAACTTAAAGACTGTAATTTAACTTGCATTGTAAATGTGATAGTATAAAACAAGTCATGGATGTTTGCTATTGCTTTCAGTATTGGTGTGTGTGTCGGTTATTGTGTTAAGTATCGCGATCCCAATTGTATGGTGTAAATGTAATACTTAAATAAAACACATTAAAATAAGATACAATAATAATGCCCCATTTAACTTTTGTGTTAAGTTTCTGACTTTCAATAGTCAGTGCATTGTAAGGTTAGACAAAATTTTGAGAGCTAGAGTTGAGCGCAAGAAGTTTTATAATTTTGACCAATCATTGAATTGTTGTTATTGGTTATGTAACTAATTACGATATAAAAATAATAATTTTCTTCTTCCACCTCTTAGTCAGACTTGTCGCAAAGTATACCCATATGTAATGGTCAGAGTCGTGACATTTTCGGAAATCCGACTTATTTTTTGTTGATTAAAACTTTCGGAATTTTAAATGGTTGTAATTAATAACTCAAAATGAATAAAATAAACCTCATTCAAGTTTCCGAAATTTTCAAAATTTTATTGTTTTCAAAATTTTTCGAATTATTCCGAATTTTCAACTTTTAGAAAAGTTATAGTTAAAAACAAGGTGTTTCAGGTATGGTAGAGAAATTTTTAATTTTGTTCAACAGTTTGAAAAATCTTAAAACTAAAAGGTTATCGATAAATTGAAAATTTTTAAAATATTTGTCTAATAAAAATATTAACCATTAAGTCAGATGAGTTTTAAAAATACCCTATAGATTATAGATTAAAATTTTCTTAGATGTCCGAAAAATTCCGAATTTATGTCCGAAATATGTCTGTTTTCTGTCCGAATTTCCGACCGAAATATCACTGTTTTTGTTCCGAAAATGTTTACTCTGGTATATGTGTCCAATACTGACCAAAAGGTGGCGGAAGACAACAATTATTTTCATATTGTAATTATTTTTAGAGAATAATAAACAGGGATGGGATTATTATGGCATGCCATAAAATACCATAATTTGCTCCCAGAATTTGAAATAATTGTCGTTTAAATCCGGTGAGTTTTCAAGACGCCATAAGACCATGCCATAATAAACCCTCTGATATGCCCATAGTTACACAGAGGGGGCTTGCCCAGGGTTGACCCCCCCCAAGAAAATCGAGATTTTCAAAAATTGTAGTTTAAATCCGATGAGTTTTTGAGACCCCTATAATTTTGTCCAAAATTCGGAAAAAATGGTCGTTTAAATCCGGTGAGATTTTAACCCACCCCCACGAATTTTGAGAATTTTTGTGAGAAGCCCCCTAGAGGTTTGTAGTCTGTAACTATGGATATGCCATAAAAATCCCATTACTGATTACAACTGATTGCCTATGATTGGCTTAAATATTTATTCTCGATGCACTGAACTGCAGTTATTTTATACTATATCCTTAAATATAAAGAAATAAGTTGTAGAACAACTCAAAACGAGTTTTAGTGTTTAGAAACTCGTAGATAAAGGATAAGCGCGAGAAATCGTAACGCGCTTTGTTGTGTTTTTATTTACTATTTTAGTAAATATACAGTAGTGTTATATTGTTTACAATTTAAAATGAATGTTTTAAATATACCTAATTTAAATTTTAGTGAAAATTGTAATAAACAGTGCCCTTGTAATTGTTCTGTTATAAACTTAGTGCGTCGAAATGAAATAACGGAATATTATAAAAAACTTGATAGTAAAAGTAAACACGAGTTTTTATTTCACAACATTTAAAAAATTAATAAAAACAAAAACTTAAAATGGAATTATTTTTTAGATAATGTGTTTGTAAACTGTTTTTCTTAAAAACTTTAAACTATAAATCTTCTAAATCTATTGAACTAATTTTTAAAAATATTAATAAAATAAAATCTGAACATTGGAAAAAACATTGAGTGAGTTTTATAGAAGATTATAAAAAATTTATTGAATCTTTCAAATCTCAATATTCACATTATAATTTTTCTAACACTCCTAACAGAAGATATATAATTGAAAGTTTTAATTTGTGTCCTTTTAAATTTTATATAAAATTTTCTGAATATAAAAATTTCGATACACGTTTGAAAAATGTGAAATTTTCAATTAATTTTAAACATAACAACACAGAAATTTGCAAGATGAATATTGGATTTAAGCAACAAAGTATGGATTTATGTGTTAAATGTTCTAATTTTAATTTATATAATGATTTGCAAAATTGTGAGTGTAAAGTTTGTGTGCATTATGATATACATTTAAAAAATATTTCACTTTCAAGAAATATCTTAAGTGAAGACTATGAAAATTCTAATTCTAATTTACAATTAAAAGTAGTTACAAAAAACAATTTCTGTTCCTATTCTACAGTACGGAACTGATAGTTATTTTAGTGCAAAAATCAATTTAGTAAACCAAACATTTTGTGAAATCGGTTTAAATGGAAAAAGTTTTTGTTTTGTTTTAAACATGCAAACTGAAAATACAGCTATTGAACATCTAAATATATTATTAAAATTTTTAAAACTTGATTTTTATAATTGTGAACATTTAATTATTTGGAATAATAATTGTTTTAAAGAAAACAAAAACTTTTCACTACTCTCTAATTTGATAAAAATAATCAAAGATTCATCAATGGTCATTAAAAAAATAACATTAAAATTTTTGGAGCCTAGACATACATACCTGTCTTGTGATTCATTACATGCAAATATTACAAAAATATTAAATCAAACAAAACTAATTTACACTCCAAAACATTGCATTGATTTAATTTAAAATTCAAGAAAATCAGAAATCTTTGCCACTGAAATTAAACATTCTGATATTATTTTATTTGAAGATTTAACTTTAAGAAAATCTAACAGAACTCCATTTTTAATAACTAAACTAAAAGAATTCGAAGTTAGAAAAATTTTTTTACTGCTTTTATTAAATATGATCATAAAAACGAATTTCAAGAAATTGATTTACTGCAGCCTACAATTAAAAATTTTTTTTTAAAAAATCTATTAATTTCAAATTTTAATCTTTAATTCCAACTAAATAAACATTTGTTGGCATTTCTTTAAGTAAATATAATTCTTTTAAAAAGTTAAGAAAATTAATGCCACTTGAATATAAACAATATTATAGATTTAAAAAATATAATTAATGATTGTGAAAAAAAAGAAAAAGTAATAAAGTTTACGATTTCATTAATTCTACTTGTTTTGTATATTTCTTACGACTTCTCAAGTTCTATTGTTTATAGCAAAAGCAAAGGAATTTATTTAATGATATGGTATAAAATAACTGCAGTGATGTCTATACACTAAAATTTTGTCTATCCTTACGATGTACTGACTCTACGTTCATAGACCATATTACTGTAAGCATTTTGCAAAATTGTAACGGGAAATTTTTTTCTTTGGGGGTGTTTGAACAAAATATTAAATCAAAACTGGAGTATATATACAGCTATTCTATTATGAAGAGATAACGAAAATGCTGCACCCTTTAGCATTTCAGTGTGAAGCTCTAGTATATTACTATGTAAGCTTCATTGCTGGGATAGATAGAGCGCAGCAATATTGCTATCTCTTCATAATAGAATAGCTGTAGATCATGAGTTATTTTAGTCGCACACTTGAACGATGCTTAATTTTTTTATTGTTGTCACGTTCGCGTCAAAATAAATAGAGAAACGCGTTAATATTTAAAAATATAATTAGAGCCTCAAAAAAGTAGTATTATTCCATATGAAAATAAAGCTATAAATTGCACTAAAAATTTTCGAAAATATATTTAAAAATAGCATTTGTTATTTTATTAATTAATGAAAATATCAGAATTTGGAGGCATTTTTTTATCTGACTTAAGACAAGTATATGGATTTAAGAATGTGTGTCCGCAGGTCTGTGTGTATGCCGTCACTTTGGCTGTAAAATACTATAAAACCCGGATTATGACATTATTGTAACCGCTCCTAATCATCCATTCTGTGCATATATTACAAGTATATGCTTTTAATTTATAATTTATTTTGAGGCTCAAAATATGTTTAATAAAAATTAGAATTGTATCAAATAAAGTAATACACTTATAGTTGGTTTTAACCATTGTTATGTTATAATTAATAAAAAGTAGTATATGATTATAAAGCTTTAAATGAAAATTATATATATAAAACATCTTTTTGGTCGGTTTTGGAACATAATTACAAACTTTGATCAGTTATAGACATTTCTAACGTTAGTTCTAAAAGTTATAATGTATTTTTCTTATATTACTACTATTATTCGATGCTAGAAAGAGATAAATATTAGTTATGTTCTATCGATAGACGTTAGAAAGATAATCAAATTGTAAGAATGTCTTAGCAATAACTCTTTATCGCAATTGAAAACTTTTTAAATTGAATATCAAAATTTTTTAAGAGCATTAATCAGGATTAATTAAGAGCATTCACGAGGGATCGGTGAAAAATTAAACATAAATAACGTAAATAAATTGTAAAACTTTACGTAATACACCCCACATAACTTCGCGTTTATTTTGAGCTTTTAAATTAATAGTAAATATATTTATCAATAAAATTTAGAATTAAATAAATCTATTCTAAAATTAAATAAAAACTATTTTGAAAATGCATTTTATTTGAAATTAAATGAAGTAAAATAAATAAGAAATAAATAAATTATAGGAAATTATTAATTAAATATTAATGTGTGGCGAGTCTCTAATGTGCAACACTTTGAGCTCTACATGTTTCACACAATAGGCATATCCAACCATTTGTTTTAATGCGAGAAATCTAATTCAATTAAAAATTAATATATTGAATTAAATTGTTCTCAAATACATCATCAGGTGTTTTTTGTTCTAAATATGGAATACATTTAATGTGAAACCATAATTCGCAAACAGGAAGAGCACATTATATGTGCGTTGTATAGAACAAGGTCGGCAACAATACGAATTTTTAAACAATAGTATTAAAACGTAAATTTTTTAGATTACTATTAAGTTTTTAGGTTACTTTGCGCACGTGTTTAAGTTGGGTAACAATGATTTCAAATCTAATTTTTGCCGACCTTGTTCTATACAAACACCATATAACAATTGAATTTAAATGTTTTTTAAAATACGTTTATTTACACTTACCAAACGAAATATTAGCCAAAAACTTAATAAAATTAATAAATAACAACAAATAGAAATTTTTTATAGTATATTTTATTTACAAATTATTAATTTCTTTACAAGAAATTCGAACAAAAATTTGAATTTGGTTTCAATTATGTTAAATTTTTAGTCGTACCTTATATTTTAACAGTGTTAACGCGTTTCTCTAATTGTTTGACGCGATCGTGACAACAATCAAAACATTAAGCACCGTTCAAGTGTGCGATTAAAAAAACTCAAGTATGAAAGAGGCTGGAAGTTTGAATTTATAACTTTCTGGAAATTAATTTTTAACTTACTGTAAGTTAAAATGTATCCTTTTTCGCCATACAACCCACACACACGCAAGAGTATAGCGAGATTACATTAGATAGATATGAAATATTTAAATAGTATACTTTAATTAATGTGTAAAATACAATTTAAATTTTTTCTAACATATTTAATATTTTGTTTTTCAATCCACTATGCGTTCTAAATCCGGTAAACTCATAAAAAGGCGCAACTAATACATCAAAACCGAGCTTTTTTAGTAATCGTATTTCCAATCCAGTAACTCCTCTAATAATGTTTGTAGAATCCAAATAATCAGAGAATGTGAGAATAAAAATTGCTTTACAATTTTTAAATACGTCTGGCTTTAATATTAGGTTTGCTTCATGAAAATCATCATTAGTTATGATTAAGTTTGGATAACTGCTAAACGGCAAAAGTTGCGTTAAACGCACTTTCGAACCGTATACTGATCGTAGGCTCATAAAAACGCTATTAAGCATTTGAGTTTTTCTAGTTTTGTGTCCGAGTGTAGATTTTTCATTGCGAAGAATCCATTGCCGTAAACGATTAATTCTGTGAGTCGACAGTAAAATATTTTCAAATTCAGAATATCGTTCTATAGAAAGCGCTGTGTTTATAGTCAACAGATCTCTTTGAAACTCACGCGTTGGATCGTCTGATACTAAAAGTATAAAATATTTGTAATAATAATCACACTTAAAATAGTAACTCACTGAATAATTTATCTAAATATTGTGGTTCAAAACACAATTCGATTAACTTTTTCGGGTAATAACCCAATACACACATATAATGCAGTATCGAAACAAGGAGTACACCATATTTTTCATTCTCGAGGTTCACTACTTCTCCGTTCGAATAAATGTAATCACTCATCAAATCAAGTAAATCATGATCAATGTTATGGCCATAGGAAGACACGTATAACAAAATGCGCTCAATTTCTTTAAGTCTAAATGAATATGGATTCGTTCGAAATTTCAATAATACATTGTCGATCACGCATTTGTCATAAATTCTCGCTCGATATGCGAGTTCTAACATATGAACCATGTTATAACTCTGCGTGATATTTAAATCCTTCAAATGATCAATCAATTGAATATACTGTTCTTTAAATTCATAACTATAAGAATAACGCGCACATTTAAGAATGGATGAGAGCGCTATATTATTAGTACTTAGAGATAACTCTAATTTCGCTTTATTTAGTATCTTTACGATCAATTGCTTGGAAAGTTTGGTTTGAGTTTTAAAATACGCCATACAGACCACAGATATTTCATCGGTAGTCATATTATCAATTAAATTGAGGATTTGAGGCTCACATTTGGCCAAAGTGTTGGCGTCAGACCATCGCAATACATTCATATGAAACAATAAGTGCAATAATTGAGTTTTATTTAGTTGAATGTCGGGTGCGCTTAACTTTTTAATAAGCATACGGTTATACTGAATACCTCGGCATAACATATTCTTATAAAATAAATTTGCGATATTTAATGAAAGTGATTGCATGTTTGAATCATATATTGTGAGGCAATTAAAACGTTTGGTCAGCTCTGCGTCCAAAGCTGACCATAACTTGTAATAATTGTGTTCAAATATATTAGTTGGTAACGAACATGTGGTCATAAACGATAATATATTTCGCAACTCAATAATGTCTAAATACTCCAATTGTTCGCTCAAACCACTCACAGACCATTTAAACGCGTTTCCATCGCATTCCGACAATGCGTTTATCAACTCATTATAAATACTATTATTGATTGAATTAGTTTTGGTCTCAATTTCGTTATTTAATGCATTCGTATCACTCGTTTCGATCACTCCGAGTGCGAACGAGTTCTCGTTTTCAATTTTTCTGAAATCAATTTCTAACTTAACGCACATTAAACGATAACTATTATTATTATTAACATTGTTTGCTAATAATAAATTAAATGAATTATTTCTGAACTTATTATCAACGATTGACCGCAAATAATTATTACGTAAATTAGTTGATAATTGTTTATAATTACAAATAAAATACGCCAAACGTTTATTAATCAAATGATTAAATTGACGTAAAATTAAATACTTCATAACTCACTTGAAATTAATTGATGCACATTTAAACAAAATACCCGTTTATTTTAAGAGATTATAGAAGAATACACTGTATGCGCAAAGTTTGTCTGCAATCACACGTGAGATGTGACTAAAGTAAAGGTGTTTAAGGTCTCACTTTTCCGAAACCAAACCAAACTATAATTTTGGTTTTCCAACCCAAACCAAACCATGAAAAAACCAAAAACCATGAATTTTACTTTTGCATTGAAAAACTTATTTATATTATATATTTATTGTTCTTTAATAAATGAATTAAAAATTAGAGAATTGTTAGTAGTTTGTAGTTTTGTGAAAACTATATTTACATTTCGGTTCAAACCGGATTTAAGAAGGGGTCTCAAAAACTCATTGGATTTAAACGACAATTTTTTACAAATGGCATTAACTTATCCATTATAAAGTTAAATGGTTTTGTGATTTTATCCATTGGATTTTGCATAAACCAAAAACCATTGTAAACCATGATAGTTAAAAAAAAACTGAAACCAAACCAATCCATTTAAAACTAGTGTTAGGAATAAGCTCAAAAATGGTGAGCTTAGCTTCAGCTTGCCAAGCTCAAGCTCAAAAATTAAATAACTTAAGCTTGAGCTTGAGCTTATTATAAATGCTTCGAGCTTGAGTTTGAGCTTGGAGCTTATGATGCAATCATTCTCATATGGTTAATTTTTCATATTCTCATATTGTAAAAATTTTATTTTATTATTATTTTAATTCTCAAAAAACATATTTTTTTCTCACATTTTATTACGTATTTTGCTATACTTAATACATATATGTTTTTAAAATAACTAGTTTTGATTATTATGAGTGAATTTTAGCTCAATAATCTCAAGGCGTGGAGCTTGAGCTTCAGCTTGTCAAGCTCAAGCTCAATAAACCCCGAGCTTCGAGCTTGAGCTTTAAGCTCTGAGAATCGAAAAAATCGAGCTTCTAGCTCAGCTCAGCTTAAGCTCAATCACTAATCTAAACCATAAACACCTTTAGACTAAAGTACGGAAAATTATTTATTTATTCACACCAAAATATTTTATATTATTTTCACTGTCAAAATATTGATTTATAATCTTTTATTTTTTCCATTCTTATCTGATATAAATTTTTTAATTTATAAAAGTAATTAATTTTCCAAAAAAAATAAAAATTTTGAAAATATTCGAAGTGTATTAAAAACTCATCAAATTATTAGATATATTATTTTAGTATTTGTCTAAAACTATAATATGGGTTATTTTTACAATGAAGAAATTTCAATTTATAGCAGATATTAATTAAATTTCTTATAAAATAAATTTAAACAATAATTCTTATTAATTAATATTAGTTTTTTATATAAATGTTCATTATAATTATATTTATTTTTCATAGTTAATATTTTTCAGGTTTACTTGTATTTATTTGTAAACATGTTGCAATGTTGACGGTGGCTGCGTTTTAGGACATAACCCATATTATATGCGGTAACTAATATTTCAGTAAATATTTTGCCATTTATATAAGTATATGATCATAATTAACGATCAAAAAATGTTCATTGCGTTTCAGAACAATTTAAAAGTTTCAAACAATGTTTACTTGTGTACCTCACTAAAGTTCTCTCTTTTTAAGTAAATATATATATTACTGTACTTAAGCACTAAAATGAAATCTAATTGACTTTTGCAACGATAGATTACGGAACTGTAGTAATGATCAATACTCAATATACGGTACTATTATAATTGTTACATTTTATTTAAAAGTTTAGTCACAAAACTCAAATAAGTTTAATCAATTTTTTGTCAATCAAATATTTAATAACTATGTATAAGATATGCGCAAAACATTTGGTCAGTTATAGAAATAGGAGATTTGCACAATTATTAGCAAAACAAACACGAAGTTTGTGTTTATCGTTAAAAAATGCATGCGCTATTCGCGTCGCTATTATAGGCAGCGGTCCGTCGGGTTTCTATACTGCACAACAGTTATTAAAGGTAACCATCATATTATTATATGGTGTCAACGATTCATAATATGGTATATAATAGGATCCTCGAGTTTTAGTGGACATTTACGAGAAATATCCGGTACCGTTTGGTTTGGTTAGATTCGGTGTCGCACCTGATCATCAGGAAGTGAAGGTTGCATTTCATTTATTATGATTGTTATGTTTAATAATAGTTGCAATAAATCACTTAAAGAACGTGATTAATTCATTTACGACAACAGCTGTCAATAGTAGAACATGTTTTATTGGAAATGTTAGTATCGGCAGTGATATCACTCTAAATCAAATACGAGACGCGTATAATGCTGTGGTATTGTGTTATGGCGCCACACAAGACCGCTTGATCAACATTGAAGGCGAACAGTTACCAAATGTTATATCTGCCCGAAGATTTGTTGGATGGTATAATGGAGTACCAAATGACAAACATTTAGATATTAATCTCGATTGCGATACTGCTGTCATTATAGGGCACGGAAACGTTGCAATTGATTGCGCGCGCATTTTGTTATCTTCTCAACAGTCATTGCAAGTAATGCATCATTTAATGCCACTTTGTTTATTATGGATAAATTTGAAACCGCTTTTCTAACAAATTTCTATAATCACTAAATATTTAAAATAAGCGCTCATATTTATTTTACATGAAATCGTTAAAAGTTGGATACAATTACTCTTGAAATTTCATAGTAAGCTTATGTTAAAATATAGGTATTACAGCAGCATAATTGACCTGTAGAGACATTAAGCTAGAAATTTAACTATCCTTTCATACTTGATATATGTTAGGAATTTTGGCGAAATATTTTTAAGCTTTAAAAGCTCATTCATATATTGATTGATATTTCTGATATAAATGATTATTTTTAACTATTAACCTTAACTTTGACCGTTAAAATGTGAATCACTAATATTTCCTTATTCTCAGTCAAACTTTTTGTTTATCTTCCTTCTCTCACACTTTTTTATAATTAGAAATTTCAATTGTTTTTATTTTAAAATGCCGTTTTGAAGGGAAATTTATTTTTAACCAAAAAGAAATAGATTTCATTTTTCTTTCGAAACTATTGAAAAATTATTTACTTTAAATTGTAAGTTTTGTTTTCACGCAAATTTAAGGATTTGTATTTCTAAAATATCACATCTCTTACAAATGCGTTCATTTGTTCATTGTTTCCTCAATAGAAAATAATTGTCCGAATTAGTTCAAAAAGTCTATTTTAATTTTACTAACAATACTATCACTACGATTATTCTATCAATATTTATTATTAAATTTCTGTAATTTTCTAAACAACTCTTTGCGCAGAACAGCGATATAACAGATCATGCATTAAATAAACTAAAACGAAGTCAAATAAAACATGTATATATAGTTGGAAGAAGAAGTGCTTTACATGTTTCATTTACAATCAAAGAATTCCGAGAATTAACAAAAATGGATAATTGTGAAACTATTATATCACAAAACGATTGTGAATTTATAGATCCAAGCATTATTGTAAGTTATTATTTTTATTAATTTTACTTTAAAATTCTTTAAATTGTTTATATAATGACCATAATGTTAAAAAATTGTGGGTTCAGTTGTATAAGTTTGCAGCCCTCCCCCAACATTCAACATTACGATTTGTTGAACTGTCTCCCTATAACTTAACTGTGCTCACTTTTTTCTTACTATTAATATAGTAAAAAGTTTCAATATTTTATTATTTTACTTTGAATAAGGAATCACTTCCCAGACCTAGAAAACGTTTGACAGAACTTATTATAAATATCGCTAAAAACAGTTCAAAGCCTGGAAATGTTCAAAAAACTTGTACCATAAAGTTTTTTCGAAGACCTGTTTTGATAAAAGGTGACAAAATCAAAGGAGTAGATTCAGTTATATTTGGTATCAATAAATTTGACGAAAATTCGAGTAAACTTACTGCGAATATAGAAGAAACCGATGAATTAGAGGAAATACGTTGTGGCTTAGTTTTACGGAGCATCGGATATAAAGCTATTTTAATCGACGCTTCGTTACCATTTGATGAAAAGAAAGGCACAATTTTAAATGAAAGCGGTAGAGTTATCGGTTATGGTAGTGGTTTGTATTGCAGTGGTTGGGCAGCAACCGGTGCTAATGGAGTCATTCTTAATACTATGAATGCAAGTTTCGAAGTTGCGCGCAATATCATTCATGATGTGAATACTGGAGTACTTAGAATTGATGAAAAACCTGGAAGCAAACTGATTATAGAATATTTAAGAAATAAAGGCGTTAAAGTGATTTTCTTCGATGATTGGCGGCGTATCGATCAAATCGAACAGCAATTAGGTGTTGAACACGGAAAACCAAGAGAAAAGATTGTTGATATTAATCAAATGATTGAAATTGTTGACAAAAAAGATTCATAGCTTTTTTTAAGAAAATAGTTCATTTTTCTGTAATTTATACTTCAAATCAAATTTGAATTTGTTTTTTACAAATAACTTAAGTTTTATTAAACAATTTTGCTATTAATTTTGTGATTAAAATAAATGGAATATTTTTAATAATAAAGTTGTATTTTTAAAAATTCTATTTAATTTCAGCCGATTTATTTAATTCAATTCAATTTTTATTTGAAATTCTCGACAATTTATGTATGAAAACTTTACGGTTCTTGGTGTGTATGATATCGTAAAATCGGCACATATCAGACAAATATTATTGAGGTGATGTTTCACAAAACTCTTATAATTAAAAATTATAATTTCTAAATTGCTAAAGTAAGCAATTAAAATATTGACAATTATTTGACTAGATTTTTCTCATTACTAATTTAAAAATTTGTGCGTCTCGTCTCATTATTTCTCATATCATCATATTCTCTGGTGTTTATCGTATTTTCTGTAGTATACTCACAAATTGTTGAAATTTTTAGTACTGATATTAGATATTATTTCGAGTATCTGATCATTATTTTCTCGTGATTTAAAAGTGTAATCGAGAGGCGGTCAGGGTTTATCCAGAGTTTGTAAATAATGTAATAAAGTAACGTTTTATATGTAAAATTAAAAATCACAAATAAATGTGCGAATACGTCGATAAATAAAAGATTTAAATGTAAGCATAGCACTAATAGTCATTAGAGTTTGATTAATACGTTTGCCATTCAGTGCAATACGTTTTGTGATCGATTATTGCATATTAACTAATGTCGAATATGAATGACACAAAAAACATTAAAAATATTTCTGAAAAATGGAAAATATTGCCCGCTTTTCTAGCGGTTAAAGGTCTGATAAAACAGCATTTGGATTCGTTTAACCATTTTATTGAACACGAGATCAAATCAGTATTGCGTGCAAACGCGAGAATAACGTGTGAAACAGACCCGAACTGGTACGTCAAATATCTCGACATACGTGTCGGCAAACCTGAATTCGAGGAAAGCTTTAATGAGAAGCGAAATACGACGCCACACGAGTGTCGTCTGCGAGACATCACTTATGCGGCACCAATTTATGTAGACTTCGAATACGCGAGAGGACAGCAAAGAGTGGTTCGTAAGGATCATATCATCGGTCGAATGCCTATTATGTTGAGAAGTGCTAACTGTATTCTCTATAATAAATCGTACGACGAATTAATTAAATTATCGGAATGTCCTCACGATCCTGGAGGTTATTTTGTGGTGAATGGCAGCGAAAAAGTGATTCTAATCCACGAACAGTTATCTAGAAATCGCATTCTTATAGAGGAAGGACCCATATGTCAAGTGACCAGTTCTACTGCTGACCGAAAGTCCAGAACTAATTTGATTATTAATAAAAAGAAGCAAATAATAATGAAACATAACTCATTCTTAGACGAAGGAATACCTATTTTTATTGTATTCAAAGCTATTGGTTATGAAAGTGAGGCAGAGATTGTTGACCTGATTTGTGGTGGCATTAGTTGCGACGGTATCGATGAGAGTATTCTTATTCCATCCATCGAAATGTGCCATAAGGCTCAGGTATGGACTTGTGATCAGGCATTGAGATATATGGCCACCAAATTAAAGTCAAAAAATCAAGCATTTGCCAAACCTTTTATGATTTCTAATGATCGAAGAAATTCTCCGATTGAAATCGTCAGAGAATTGCTGTTAACAACTATTGCGGCACATATTCCCGTTAAGAAATTTGACTTTCGTTTAAAAGCAATTTATATTTCACAAATGGTCAAAAGGCTTATTAATGCCATAAATGATAGTTCTTTTATTGATGACCGCGATTATTATGGCAATAAACGACTCGAACTCGCGGGTTCTTTGATTTCTATACTTTTTGAAGATCTGTTCAAAAGATTTAATACGGAATTGAGGGTAAAGTATTAAATTTGCTATTAAAATTCTTTCATTGATAACTTATGATTTAATCGTAAATATTTTCTACAATTTAAGGCTATAGCCGATAAACATATTCCGAAAATAAAAGTAACGCAATTCGATATCGTAACATATATGAGACAAGATTCAATAACGAATGGTTTGGTTAACGCTATCGCTACTGGCAACTGGACGTTAAAAAGATTTAAGATGGAAAGAGTTGGTGTGAGTCAAGTGTTAAGCCGTCTCAGTTACATATCTTGCTTAGGGATGATGTGTAGAATTAATTCTCAATTTGAAAAAACGCGTAAAACTTCGGGACCGCGCTCTTTGCAAGCGAGTCAATGGGGATTGGTTTGTCCGTGTGATACCCCTGAAGGAGAATCGTGTGGACTAATAAAAAACTTAGCATTAATGACGCATATCACTACTGATAATGATGAAGCAGCGATTATTCGATATTGCCTTACCGTAGGAATGGTTCAAGACATAGCATTGTGTAATTCTGGTGCTCTTATTAATCGAAATTATATAGTCTTTGTGAATGGAGTTATAATTGGCATTGCCATCGATCCTCAACGTCTTGCCAATACTCTTAGATCTCTACGAAGAAGTAGATTTATAAATGAATTTGTTTCGATCTCGATAAGCGAACATCACAAAGCTGTTTATTTGGCCACTGATGGCGGCAGACTTTGCCGTCCGTACATCATTGTCAATCAGCGAACAGGCGTTCCTAAAGTGGCTGATAAACATATTGACGCTCTCACCAGAAATACGATGGGATTTGAAGATTTTATATTCGAAGGACTTATAGAATATCTTGATGTTAACGAAGCGAGCAATGCTCACATAGCAATTAACGAGTCGTTTATAAAAATAGGTGTTACCACGCATCTAGAGATCGAACCGTTTACATTACTTGGCGTTTGCGCTGGAATCATACCATACCCGCATTGTAATCAATCGCCGAGAAATACGTATCAGTGTGCTATGGGAAAGCAGGCTATGGGTACCATTGGATTGAATCAACGGCAGCGTATCGATACCTTAATGTATTTACTAGCTTACCCTCAGCGCCCTGTTGTTAAAACTAAACAAATCGAATTGATTCACTTCGACGAACTGCCTGCCGGTCAGAATGCTATCGTAGCTGTCATGTCTTACAGTGGATTTGATATCGAAGACGCCTCTATCATGAATAAAGCGAGTATTGATAGAGCTTATGGACGTTGCTTCGTATATAGGAGTCAAAAGAGTTGTATCAGAAGCTATTCGAAAATGAATAATATCAAAGACAAAATTATGGGACCATTAGTAGACGCATCGAATGTTCCACATTGGAAGCATTCCTGTATTGATAGGGACGGCATTGCATTGCCGGGTGAAATCGTTACCAATCGAAAGGTAATGGTCAACAAATCATCGCCATATATTGCTGAAGCTGCAGGCGATACCACATTACCTACAGCCGGAAAAATACCATTGGATGCCGTCGAATATAAAGAAGTTCCTTTATGTTATCGAGGAATTGAAGATAGTGTTGTTGAAAAAGTAATTATTACTTCTAATAGTGAAGAATCTTTTGTTATAAAATTATTGCTGAGACAAATGAGAAGACCGGAAATCGGCGATAAGTTCAGCTCACGTCACGGCCAAAAAGGCGTGATTGGACTCATTGTCCCTCAGGAAGATTTGCCATTTAATGTTGACGGCATTTGTCCCGATATGATCATGAATCCTCACGGATTTCCATCTCGTATGACAGTTGGAAAGCTTAAAGAGTTAGTGGCTGGTAAGTCGGCTGTAATCGCTGGAACACTTCACGACGGAACTGTTTTTGGTGGCACTACTATTGATGAAATTACTTCAATTATGGTTAAATATGGCTATAATTATAACGGCAAGGAAATATTAACGTCAGGAATAACCGGTGAACCGCTTAGCGCTTATATTTACTTTGGTCCGATATATTACCAAAAATTAAAACACATGGTTTTGGACAAAATTCACGGTCGCTCGCGAGGACCGAGGGCTGTGTTGACTCGACAGCCGACCGAAGGACGCGCCAGAGATGGAGGGTTACGTCTGGGAGAAATGGAAAGGGACTGTTTGATCGGTCATGGCGTCAGTATGCTATTGATTGAGCGCCTTCTTCTTTCCAGTGACGCTTTTAATGTTGATGTGTGCAATCAATGCGGTCTTCTTGGATACCAGAAGTGGTGCTCCAAATGCGAGTCGAGTCGCAATTTATCCAGCATTCAAATTCCTTACGCTTATAAGTTGTTAATTCAAGAATTACAAGCTATGAACATTCAGCCAAAATTAAAGTTAACTAAATTATAGCATTTTAATTAATTTAAATTGTAATAACAATTAATCTATACATTATACACGTTCAAGTGATTTCTATATTGACTATTAAAAATGGAAATTGAAAAATTTGATGCAATTTGATTGTTTAATAAAGTTTTCAGTAATTAATAAAATAATGATTGAATATTGATTTGAATTTAGTGTATTTAAAGTGTTGAAGCAATACAGTGAGAGGCGCTGTAAATCGTGTTATTTAACATTGTTAGCACTAGATATGAGTGCAATGCAAATGCAGGTTTAAATGTTGGTATGAATCGTAGTTTCAAAGTAGCGATACATACATACTGTATATAATGACTATAGTGTGTATTATGCAATATGCTGTTACGGTCATGTTATAGTTATAGTGTGTATGTATATATCTATAGCACTAACTATATATACTATACAATATTTTATACTGCAATTGCCATTCCCAGAGGCAAAGCAGTCGAAGGCCAAAAAAACCAAAACATTGTGTATAACTATATAGAATATAGCTCTCTATAATAGTAGTGGTCGTAATAAAGTGATTGCAATATTTGTGTTTCGAAGAGCAGCGAATGCCGTCTAATAAATGGCGAATCCGAGGAAGTTTAGCGAAAAGATTGCTCTTCACAATCAAAAACAGGCCGAAGAAACGGCTGCTTTTGAACAGATCATGAGAGAAGTGATCGGTGCCACAAGAGTATGTACTATTTTACTATTTTCACATTTATATCATATATTTGTTTTGATTAACTAAACCCTAAAATGTGACACAACTCGTGACTCATTTCTGTTTATCATTCATAACATGTATTTCATATGTATATTGTATTGTATGTTACGGTACATGTTTAATGCATTAGTGTTACTGTTAGTGTGGTGTGGTTTGTGTTTGTGTTTGTGTCACAACTGGTCAACCAACACACACCACCATCACTGCCACCACTATTTAATTATGATAATTAAATTTATTTGCTTATGTCCTTGGATTTCAATACATTTATTATGATTACTAGTGATGAGCGTAACATAAATGATGATCGATTATGATTGTTGTGATAATGTTTTGGTATTGTTTAGGGCCCAACATATCCCAAGAACCAACATCTTCATATATCGTCATCGGTGACAGTTGGTGGGTATCGCGCAGTGTCACTGCCAAACGTGAATCAAATCGGTGGCAATAGTGATAAGGCTGGCATTGACTTACAGACGGCACTGAACAACTTGGAAGACATGAAACAAGGAAGAGACAGTCGCGAGCGTCGAAACGTAAGATCAAATAGTAGCGGCAGTAGAAGCGCAAAACTAGTTAATAGTAGTCATCATAATGATACTGATAATGATCGTCAATTACAGTTTGATATGAGTCAGAAGTCACTTCAGAACAAGCCTTATCCGGTGACATACCTGACACCACCTCCAGACACGAGTTGGAGGCGAACCAATTCGGACTCAGCTCTGCATCAAAGTGCTATGATGTGCAATCAATTTTTAGATGGCTTTCATGCAATTAACTCAACATTTCGAAGAAGTACTGTGCACGACGTCGATAGTTCTATGGTTGTTGACGACTCCAATCCCATTGACTCGTGGGATCCTGGAAAAGGCGAGAAATTCTTTTTGGGTGCACCCATGTCTGACGATTCTCGACCCAAATCGTGTGAAGTACCGGGAATTACAATATTTCCTACTCAAGAAGATCTTAACACAATGCATCATCACATACCGATATCTTCAAACACTGGTTCATTGCCTGATCTAACAAATTTGCATTTTCCAGCGCCACTCGCGACACCAATAGATATTGACGACCAGAATGCTATACAAAATCCCAATTCCCCTTATCATAGCGGTCCTGATTCGCCATACTCTCCAAATTCCCCGCATAGCAATACCAATCTCTCTCCTCCGCCCAACGCTTTGCAACACATCAATAACAATATGATATACCATTCACATGCTGGTAATAGCAATGGCGGAAATGAGATTAAAAATACGGTTTCAAATCAGAGACAAATGAGTTCGAGTCCCGGGCCTTCGCCATCACCAACTTCGTCACGAAGACGTCATCACCATAATTTGAACAATTTAGTTATAGGGGGAAATCCTAGACACCAACACCACTCAGTACCACCTCATTCGCCACATAATCAACAGCAACAAGTATGTTATACTCATAGCTCTACGAGTCCACCGAGGATTACTGTGGAGGTAACGCGAACGAACCAAAGCCAAATCTTTGCTTTTGCAGATTTTTCGCAGCACTTCTTTTCTCTCTAAACTTGTTAATTGTGCGATAACACGCTGTATTGTCTAATATCTTCGCATTACTTCCACTCATTTTCTTAAACCAAAATAAGATATGCTTTAGTACTAATAATTGTTAAATTTGTTAAAACTTTAACAAATAGGGACTAACAATTGATACGAGCGCACTCACATTAAATGGTAATTCACAATACGTGGCTTCCTCTGGGGGACAATCTTTAGGATTTGCTTCCTCTCCTCAATATCATAGTTTGCAACAAAGCCAAAACTATGTGCCACCACAGTCACCTTTGCAACAAGTAATCTATTTTAATTGAAATGTTATATGTTATGTTATGTAATATAACTTATTCGATACAATTACAGCAAATGGCAATGGGACTGCATCGAAGTACAACTCCTTCAGATCACTCATGCAGTGCACCCACTTCTCCAGTATCTCATAACATTTCTCCGATTAACTCTCCTGGTTTGCCATCGAATAATTTAAACAAAAGTCCATTTACCGATAACTCCTACTTTAATGTTCAGCAAACTAGTGTTTTACAGCATCAATTGGAACAGTTTAGAATGGATCTTCGCAATGATGCCACCGATCAATATTTAATGGTAACATTGAATCGCTTTATCATTAATTTTTAGCATTAATTTATTTGAAAGATGCCTGGAAATGGTACAACAGGACACTCTTCTAGCAGTAGCGCGAGTTCGAGTACTGGCGGTCTTTATATGGGTGGTAACAATACAGTAGTTCCAACTTCTAGATCAAGTTTAAGTGACTCTACAGCTAACATCGATTATTCGCCTCAACAATCACCACAGACTCTCGTTAATAGCAGTTCTAATTGTTTAGACTCACATCAATCTGATTCCATTTATTATACTTCGAATCAATGCTCATCGACATCATTGATCCATTCTCCAACATTAGCATATTCCAAATCAGTGATCTCATCTCCGAGCGCATACCAACAAACAACGGGTTCAAACCAACCACAAACGCCACAAACACCGACAAGTATTCCTGATATTATTTTGACAGGTAAATACAAACACTTTTTATTTATACTGTTGCTTGCTTTTAATTTTAATTCACGAGATTTTAAATACTGTTTTCCAACAAATTTTTATAATCTTAAAATTATAAAAATTTTTATACTTAAGCTGCCATTTGAAATTTTTTTACAGAATTTATTTAAACTTATTCAATGTATAATTCATTCGGCAATTAAAACCAAAAAAAAAAATCTTATTTTTTACGACATCATTACACTCCAATTTTGAAGCCAAATTTACTAAAACTAAGCTTAAGTTTAACAGCATTTTTGATTCAAATTATTTTTTACTATTGCGCTTTGATTAATATTGTATTTTATATTATTTAAAATTACAATCAACATTCAAAATTGATTAGAAAGAATTGATTTTTTTATTACTAATGATTCAGTAAAAATCAACTAATAATTAAATTTTTGGTTTGTTTTACCTAAAATCTATGCAACTTAGTTATACTATGAAAAGTGTTTATTATCTTAACAAAATGATTAAACACAATAATTAAGTTTAACTCTAATTATTATAAAAGATATATATTAATGGATTATTTTTACAAAAAATAAGTAATTGATTAATTATGTAATCTTGTTTTGTTAGTTAGGATTAAAAAGAAAGATTAAATATTTATTAGTAATTAATTGATTACAAGAAATTTTGTTCACTAATTATTAAACTCCTAACAAAAATAATTCAATGCACGTCTAATATTTTTATTTTGTTGTTTAATATGATGGGGATTTAAATTGTGCATCTAAATATAATCTGTACCTTTAGGCGTTGAAATTTGTAAATGCAAAATCTTTAACCAATCAAATTTCATATTTATTTAATTTTAATCAGTATACTTTAATTTGTTATCCGCTTTTTTCTGCGTTTAAATTTTTTTTTCGAATTTACTGATTAGCTTTGATAATAATTTAGCCACAAAATAAATGTTCGATAGGCATCGTTCAGGGAATTTTGCTTAATTGCCCAAACATGCTATATTATAGCATGCTTTAGCAAATATTTTGATTTCATAGTTTTAATCAAAATTTTATTATTTCTCAACAATACTGAGTGCCTTATTTATAAATATGTGCTATTGATGCAAGTTTTATTTGTTTGCATAAAAGTTTCAGGTGAAATATTCTTTTATTTCTTTTTTGATGTATTTTCGATAGCAAAATCTAAAAAATAAAATATTTTTATGAAAAGTTTTAAATATTATAAATCTAAAATCGATTTTCTATTTCAAGATATAAATTAAAGTGAATTTAGTCTGAATTGTGATTTAAAAATAAGTTTTGATTTAGTGAGTTCTTATTTAAAATTCGTGACAAAAACAAATAAAATAATGAATAAAATAAAATAAAATAAAATTGCCACATAAGTTTGAATTATACGATTGATTATATGTCTGTAAATGTTAAAGAATGACTATAAACGCGAATTTGTTAATATTATCGCAATAAAGCACTATATTCTAAACTATAGCAACTAATTATAAAAGATATATGTATTGTTTGTGCTGCAAGAAATTTAATTATCAAAATTTTATCTTAATTTGATTTAATTAAATTATGTCTCATTAAAATTAATTTTTAGATTTTCACATTTTAGGGCCAAATATTGACGACTCGTTATTACGTGGGCAAGACTTTGCCAAAGACATTGGAACAGCGATGGCAAGCATGTCTGGTTCTTTTGATACCGCAGATTTGTTTCCATCAGCTGACGAAGCATTGCGCGCTGGTTTAGACCCAATCGATTTCGATGGATTGCAAATACTGCCCGACATTGACGCAACAAGTGATGAGGCATTTAGTAGATTAGAACGATCATAGCTCAGTGAATCACATTGAATGAGTGAGTGAGTGAGTGAGTGAATGGTGAACGAGTGTTCCACGCACTCTATGTCTATGCGAGTGTGTGTATTCTTGTCATATTTTGTATCTATTTCTCAGTTTTTAATTTCATTTCAACAAACAAACATTTTCTCCACACTTTTTTGACATTGTTATAAATATAATTAAAAATTGGTGTAAATAAGTATTAATCGATTTTTTCGCAGAATGTGTGTACAGTATATATACATTAAGTTGAATCAGATTCAAAGGTTTAATTGATTTTTGAAAATAATGTTATTGTTATTTGGCTACACATATAATTTTTATTTAGAAATTTCATTGTTTTTTCATTTGTATAAAAATAACAGATTTGTATAATTTGGTTATTTCTTAAGGTATTTGAAAATTGAATAATTGTATTTTTATCATTTGATAAAACTGTTTAAAATCTATTGAAATATGATAAATAATGAAAATGAAGTTTTAATATTACTATTAAAGAAAATAATGTTTTATCGTAATCTAAATGTTAATTTTACATTTATATAACATAATTGTTTTATGGTTTGTGTGTGACATTTCATCAAAACCATCATCACATGCAATATTATTATATAAAATAAACATCTAATAATACATTTGAATTTTTTACTATTACTCTTATTAATTAATTATTAAATAAATGATATCGTATTATAAATCTATTGTCTTAATAAAATTTCTTCTATCATATCTTTCATTAATAACAAGTTAAAAAAAGATTTTTGCTACAAATTTTACAAAATGATTACTGCTTAATAGCTGTTCGTTATTGTTATGAAAAATAATACTAAATTTAGCATTTTATTGTAAACTATATACATTTTATTTATATATTGTTACATTTAACATATACTATCTGTTCGCTTTATGGTCAAAGTTTTAAGTTTATTTCTCTATTTTTTAAAGTAAAATATTAACTTAATTTGCTAATAAATAAATTTACTAATCGATAAATTGTGAAACTAATTTTCTTAATCACAATAATATCAATTGAAATTCACAACACATCGTTTTAATTGTGCCGTCATTTCCACTCACAATAGGTATTGGAAAACTATCTTATATTTTAATCACTAATTACCGTATTTGTCAGTAATCAGTCACTTGTTAGTTAATAAGAAACGTCATAGTTTTGTATTGAAAAATTCATTTAAATCATTAATCATATCGTATATTCTCTCGTAAAGTTTTAATGTGTATAAAAATAAATATTACATGAATTCAAATTATATTTTTTTAATTTAATAAGTTATTTTGTAAAAAATTTAAAAATAAACAAACTCTCGTACCGGTAAGTATCAATAATACATGAACATTAGGACAAAAAAGTTAAATCTCATCGGTATCGTGAGACGATTCTTGCTGATCCAATGCAAACAATTCGATTAGTTTATTAAATCTAGCGATTACGTCGCTCGTATTTTTTGTTAGCTTTTGAGCGATTTCTTCAAAAATTTCTTTATTTATGAAATTAGTTTTATCGTCTAAAATTTTCGAGCGGCAAAGTTCGAGTAGCACTCTATCTTCACTTATTGTCCATTTTTTGATATCTGAACTATCATTTTGATGCGCATCTTTCTCATTGATGTGATCGTTTTCCGTATCACTTTCTATATTGAGATCTGGCTCTTCAAAGTTGTGATCATTTTCACTATTGAATTGCGTTTTATTTTGGTGCACATTAGTCTGATTATCGCAATAATGTACATCAACGAGAGCTAATTTTTTGTTATTTTGCATTAAATACACGCGACCTCCAATAAATTTTATTCCGCAAGACGTACAGTGTCTACCCGTTTGAGCGTTACAATTATTTGTTGATAAATGACATGCTTTACAGGGACACTCATTAGTTCCGAACTTTACTTCCTCATCGTTCGACGGAATATTAATGTTTTCGTAATAATTTTTAGAACTGTCAAAGTGATGTTCGTCATCACTACTTTCAACATTAATCACATCAAAATCTTCGTCTTCAAATAAATAAGAGCTGGGCTTTTCATCCAAGAACAGCGATGAAAATTCATGCATCAGATATTGGTGACCATTCAAAACTCTGCTTAATGCAGATTTAATTTTCGCTTTATCCACATTTCCCTCATTTTGTTTTAATTGATTTAAAGATCTGATGAGACGTTGCAGACACTGTGGATCTCCCACTGAATAAATTTCTAACTTTCTTACGAAATTAAAAAATCTCTTCCAGTATAAGTAATCAAACATTTTGCCACATTCTTCTGCTTGTTGTGCGTTGAAAAACAGAACAAATTCACTAATTAGGTCTTTGTCGACACCTAAACATTCAAAAAATGATTCAACTTCGTTATATAATTGTTTAATTCCAGGTTTTGATTCTTCGTTTCGTTTATTGAATAACTCAGCTAATAACGCAAGAAAACGGACATAATTATCGTGAGACATGCACTTACGAACTTTTTCCAAGTAATAATAAACTAGTAATTCTTCTTTTTCTTCAATTTTAGGATCATTTTTGTTCCATTCAAAAGTTAAAAGTTGCAAAGTTGACTCTCTGTGCTTATTTGCCTGAGATTTTCGTCCCTCTTTTTTGCCATGACTTGAACTTATTAGAGCAGAACTTATGTCAGCGTTTTTAGATTTATTTTTATTAGCAATAGTTATTGTTGAACTGGCTGTCATTAGCGCTTCGAGATCACTCTCCATATCTTCATCATTATTATGTATAGTCTTTATTTCAAATTGTTTCGCACTTAAATCGTTGATATCTTGCACGTCTGACTTCCATTCAATTTCTTGATTTTCATGTTCGACCATTATATCCAGCTTTTCATCGCTGGTTTTTAAATATTTAGAATTCGAGCATACATTTAATATTTTATTCTCGTTTAATTTTTTTTCTTCACTCAAGCAAACACTATCTTTGGTTTTAATGACTTCCAAGTTTGCATTCAATCGATTGAAATCTGATATTTCATTAGTCGAAGATATATCTGTTGTTTTGAAAATCGCAGTATTTTGTAGATTATTAATGGCCGGCTTTTGGTACAACCTATTCAGATATCTGTACTTTTTAACAATTGAATTCTTTTGTTTTACTGGAGATTTATGAGTGATATGAAGCTTTTTTCGATCACTGAAATATTCATCAGTTTTGTTTCTTTTCAAATGATTATTTACACAACTGGCAAATCCAGTTTGTTGATGAGTTTTCTTTGATTTCACCAGTTTTTTATACCAATCGGGCGTTTTTCTAAACTCAACAATATTTTGACTGATTGCTGGTGATGTCCCATTTATTAGATAAAAAACTATTGGATTTTGGGCCATGTCTGATGAATTTGCGCGACGCTTCAAATTTTTAATGCGCGTACGAATCTGATCGACTGTTTTTATTGGAAGCATCAGTTGTTTTATATATCGATAGCATTTTCGTAACGAATTAAACGGCGAAAACTGTTCGAGACCTAACGCTATTAAATGATCTTCGGATGGCGTAAACACTGTTTTACTTTTGTTAATATTTCGATAACTATAAATGTCGTGACATCCGCAATGCGGTAAAAGACAGTCAAAAACAAATACATGCTTATTGTTAACAAAAGTTAATTGATTTTGAAAATCAACGGGCAGTGATCGCCACGACGTTAACATATTTGTTTTCACGCATCGCTTCTCTAAATGCTCTTTAACTAACTGTAGAGATGGTTCCAAATTTATTGTCTTAAAAACTGAAACCGTTTTCATGTTTGAGTAATCATTTAATTCATTTAACATATTATTAGCATTTTTCGATATCGACGCCAATGTTTTGCTATTCATTGTCTGTAAGCAAGTTTGCGTTAATAACTGTATGTGTTGTATCATCTGTTCCACCAGTTTATTAATGGTTTGACCGTTAAATGTCTGCTCATCGCAAGAGATTGCCATCTCATTGATTTTGTTGATGTGATCGATGTTAATATCATTTTGCTGTTCGTTGTCATCAAAAAGCAGATTCAATTCATAATCAGATACTTTAACCGCGTTCTCATTCTTGAAATCCCAATCATCGTCGATATCTTGCGATATATTATATTCTGGATCATTGGTGTCATTATATTGTTCGTCGTCGTTATAAAGAGAGTCGTCGTAAAGCGAACTCAGAAATTCGATCCAAAGATTGTCTTCAGTCATTTCTAATGAATTTAATAACAAACACTTACACTTACACTGGCATAACGCTCACTGTAACAGTACAGTATTACAGTCATGCACAGTATCGCAAACAGAGAGCAATTCATTAATAGACAGCGCCAGTCAGACGCGTATATTAAACGGTAAGCGAGTTTTATGGTTACGCGACGAGACACACAAACTTTTATAAAGCACTTAATATGCCCAAAATGTTTATGTAGAGTTGCGTGTTTGTGTATCGTTGAATTGTTCTCTGATCGCAAAACGCAAATAACTTAGATTTGTTTAGAATAGTCAGTCTTCAACTTAAAAGTGATTAACAGAATAACAGTGTGGATTCCATAATGAAGTGTAGACAATATTGTCATAAGAAGTTTTGTTTACTTTATTTTTGACAGAAATAAACAAATTATAACTTTAATAAGAACTAAAACTATGGCTTTAATAACTTTAAACTTTCTAAACTAATGTAACGGATAATTTATAACTAAATAGATGACTTATCTCGAAAAGTTAGTCTGAGTCTACTATTGAAATACCCAGAGACTTATAAAACTTAACCTAACTTTTGTCTGAGACTACTTGAGAGGTTTTGAGGCAAGAATAGACTCTATCATATAATTCTCTCTATAACTTAATTGGTTATTGTAATTTCAATGGATTGGGTGCTGAATTCAGATTTTCGTTAAACTTTGTGGATAAAACTAAAGATGTTTATGGTTTGGATAAACCATTGGTTAAACCAATGGTTTTTTAAATGGATTGGTTTGGTTTCAGTTTTTGTTAACTATCATGGTTTACAATGGATTTTGGTTTATGCAAAAACCAATGGATAAAACCACAAAACCATTTAACTTTATAATGGATAAGTTAATGCCATTTGTAAAAAAATTGTTGTTTAAATCCAATGAGTTTTTGAGACCCCTTCTTAAATTCGGTTTGAACCGAAGTGTAAATATAGTTTTCACAAAACTACAAACTACTAACAATTCTCTAATTTTCAAATCATTTATTAAAGAACAATAAATAAATAATATAAATAAGTTTTTCAATGCAAAAGTAAAATTCATGGTTTTTGGTTTTTTCATGGTTTGGTTTGGGTTGGTTTCGTTAAATGTAATTTTTTCATGGTTTGGTTTGGATTAGAAAACCAAAATTATAGTTTTGTTTGGTTTCGGAAAAGTGAGACCATAAACACCTTTAGATAAAACATATTAGATTTGAAAGAAAATTTTCAATATTTGAGATTTTGTTAATTCTATCTTTTTGCCTTAAAATCTAAAATTTAATTTTAATGTAAAATCTAAAAATGAATTCCAATATTTTTAAATTTTTAGTAATAAGTATTAATTTTCTCTCCAAGGTTTTTAAGTCATATTTTGATTTAGTGAATTTTTACAGATAATTTTTTTAATTTTTCCCACTATTAGTATTCATACCCTAATAAAACATTTTAGATTGTCGGTAATTTCTTATATTACGATATATACTAATATTTAGTTATTTCCTTTTACCCTTCGAAGTTTGTAAAAGTCCGATATCCTTAATTATTATTTTAAAGCATAGTTACACAGAGTCCAAACTTTTAGGAGGACCTGCTATATAAATTATAATATTACCTAATATTCTTGAGGGTCAAATCTCAACGGATTTAATCTATAATTTTTTTCATTTTGGCAAAAAATTAAAGGAGTCATAAAAACTAATCGGATTTTAACGAAAATTTTTCAAATCTCGATTTTTCTAGAGGACCCAAGCAAGAACCGCCTTTTTGTAAATATGCTTTTAAAGTCAGTTAAAAACAAGTCGAGTCTACAGTCTACAAACTGGCTAATAAATAATAGAAAAAATAACAAAATTGATATTTAATTTAATATATTATTAATTAAATATCACAAAACGAAAATTTTATTGAGTTTCAAAAAATTGTCTCTAGTGGATCAAAAATAGAGTCGAAATGAGAAAATCACAGGATATTGTGAAAATGATTATTAATACTCAAAATTTAGCATTTGTTATTATTTGCTATTGAACTGATAGATATAACAAAAAGCTACCGTAAAAATTTTATGATAAAATAATTCTAAAAATAACAAATATTTTTTAATTAAAATAATTTAAAATGATATGCATTTTAAATGGAAAATTATTAGATAAAACCATTGTTTTATAAGTTAAAAATTAATATTTTACCTGAGGTAACACTTAAGTGAATTGACTGTAACAACAAAGCATTAGTTTTTATGATAAAGTGATGAGTGGTTTGTTAATGTTTTTGCGCACATTTGCACGTTATCTAGAAAATACTACGGATAGGCGTCGGCTTTAAGCGATTTCACTCGCATTTTAAACAACTGTCACTCATTTACTAATTTAACCAATAAATAAATAACTGGTAGATAATCACAAAATAATTGTATAATGTCTGAACGTGAAGTTGTCGATGAAGAAGAAGTTACCGCTTATAAACCTCCACCGGAAAAATCTCTTCAAGAAATAGTGAGCGCTGACGCCGAAGACGAGAGCCTTAAGAAATACAAAGAAGCACTTCTCGGTCACGCGACTAATAACGAAGTTGTGATCGAACACAGCAATCCCAACAGAGTTATTGTTAAAAATCTGGCGCTTGTCGTTGAAGGAAGAGCTGATGTGGTTCTTGACTTAAGTCCAGGTTAGCTAACAATAAAGTTTGAATTGAATGTTTTACTCGTTAATTCTATGCAAATCGCTTTCCTATTATTATTTATCAGTATTTAAGTTATGACGAAAGTTAGCAAAACTTAATATATTATTAAGTTAAGTATTTAAAAACAAGTAAATTTTAATCGACTTTTCCATAAGTTATCTGCTATTAAGTTATCTTTAAGCTATTATGTTCTTTATAAAGCCATTACAACTTAACTGTATATGTAGCATACAATGGTTACTATACATTAAAAAATTAAGAAAATTTTAAATTTAAATATATTTATTTTTAGATATATTAAAAAAATTATTTTTATTAACTAATTTATAATAATTAAATTTTGAAAATATTACAGGGAATCTTGAATATGTAAAGAAAAAAGTGTTTACTATTAAAGAAGGAATTCATTACAAAATACGAATCGACTTTTATATTCAAAGAGAGATTGTGACTGGACTTAAATATCAGCAAAAGATTTATAAACATGGAATTTCAGTCGAGTATATTAAACACATTAAGTTAAAACTTTAATAGTAAATATTAAATTACACGAGTTTATTGCATTACTCTAGAAAAATGAATCACATGGTCGGAAGTTATGCGCCTAAACTAGAATTGCAATCATATTTAAGTCCTCTCGAAGAAATGCCGAGTGGAATGCTATCGCGCGGTACTTATACTGTTAAATCATTATTTACTGACGACGACAAAAATGAACATCTCAAGTGGGAATGGACTTTCGAGCTTAGAAAAGATTGGGACTAAACCAGCATTTTGTAACTGTTGTGCCTTTTGTGCCTTTTAGTAATATTTCTATAAAAGTTTTCAACAAATAAATCTATTTATAATATTATTATACACTATAATGTAATACACAAGAATATACCATACAAAGTCCAAATAACGATTATACTGTGGTAATCATTTTATATAATTTAAAAAGTTTTTAAATTTATTTTTGTTATTAACGGTCAAATTGAAATAATATTTACATTTTAGTCCAAATTTCATAATTCTATTAAACCAATAATGTTATAAGAGATTAATTTAAATCTAATTTAAAAGATGTATTCTAATTGAAATTATTGTTCCTTTTATACTCTATTTTGAATAAAAACTTATTCAAGTGATTTAAAATTTTTCTTTCTCTTAATTTAAAATTAAGCTTCGATGTAATGATTAAAATATTGTAATGCTTGTTGTGTCTTACTGTCATATACTGTTACAGTAGTTCTAGACTGTCAAACATAGCTTATTGTGTGCCTTTGTAAATTGCATGTTAGGTAAAGCAGTATTCATGTAAATGTTTCATTTAAATAGAAGAATGATTTAGGATCGAACAAATTGTGTAATGTGTGCAATATAAGTGCAATGTCACAGTTCCTGCTTTAATTGCAATTTATTAACACCTAACTATAGGCACAAAAAAAAACATTTTGTATTAAGCAAATTGTTGAGTAAGGCAGACCATACAAAGCTTTCTATTAATCATAAACTTAGTATGCAGTAGAAAACAGCAAACAGTTTTTACAAAAACGAACACACTGTGAATTACATTTTCATACTTACACTAAGACTTTCAGTATTTAGGATGGCATGCATTCTATGTTAGAGTATAGGTGTTTAAATATAATGAGCGAATATTAAATTAAACACTATATTATAAATTTAATGCTCAAAATTTAATTTTCGGGTTTATTTCTTGTAAGAGCATTAAAAATTGAAAAGTGTGTTTAATCAAAAAGCAGAATAGCTCATCCTTAAGGTAATCTCAAAAATTTGATGACAACTAAAATCTAGAATTTTGGTGATATTTTCGATACCAGCATAGTTACACAGTCTTGCCTGGGAACCCCTAGAAAAATCGAGATTTGAAAAATTGTCGGTTAAATCCGATGAGTTTTTTAGACCCCTGTAATTTTTGACCAAAATGAGAAAAAATTGCCGTTTAATCTGGTGAGATTTGACACCCCTTCCCAAGAATTTTCAGAATTTTTATGTTTTGAGGCCCCTCTAGAGGTTTGTAGCGGAGTTTAACTATGGATTACTAGAGACGCCAAATTCAGGAGCAAAAATAGAGTATTTTCAGGAAGGATTCAGGAATAAAATTAAAATTCAGGATTATTCAGGAAAAATAAATATTTATTTATATAAAATTATTGTATTTAATGATCAAATATTTTTCAAGTTATGATTCTAACAAATTATATCTTTTATCAGTAAATTAAAATCATTTTCATTTTACACTATTTTTATAATTTTAAAAAGTAGACCATCACTTTGTTTAGACATTTTAGCTATTCTTTTTTCTATAACTAACACAAAATTAGACTAACTTCCAAAAATATGCAAAAATTTAAACGAAAATTACATTTCTGTGTCTTTCAAAACATTCAGGAAATCCAGGTTTATCCCAATTTTTCAGGAGTTAACACTAAAATTCAGCATTTCAGGAACAATAAATAGGTCTTATATTTCTTGTCTTATGATTCGTACGCATATGCTTTTGTTTCGGACTTATCCCTTGTCCACAACGAAAAAGGATTTTCCTGAATTTGGCGTCTCTAGAGATTACTTTCATTTGGTTTAAGTGCACTTACTGTGAAATTAAACTTAAAGGCAGTATTACAGATGCCATAATACCTTTATCCAAACCTTTACGGTTTATTCTGACTTTTTTAATCTGACTTTTTTTAATCTGACTTTTTTAATCTGACTTCGATAAAATCAAGGATTTGGGAATGTCCCTCTGTGTGTCTGTGTGTCCGTCACACTCTCTGATAGGAGGCTTTTTAAGTGAAAAAAAAATGTCAAAATAGGAGGCTTTTTTAGTGAAAAAGTTTTAAGATAGGAGCAAGAATTAAACGGTATATGTTAATAATAAAACTGGCATATGC
>JAQIVF010000157.1:0-32062 GCA_034698365.1 Steganacarus magnus
CTAACAAAGTGTGTTTATTTAAATCCTTATTTCGTATTAAGAATATATATCTATTATTCCGCTTAATTAATGTAATCTTTAAAAAGGCGGATTTAACGAAAAAGTCCTGTCTCTGCTCATCATTTAAGCGAATATAATAATCAATTTCATTTTTTAGTGGCATTTTGGGGACGTTCTATAATATATCGGTAGTATTGTTGTGAAAAATTTTTTTTAATTATTTTTATTTAGTTATTTTTAAGTAGGTTAGCGCGCGTGAGTTATAAGTATTCTAAACTTATGTATTGTTAGAACTTAGAAATATATTTTTTTTACAACAATACTACCGATATATTATAGAACAACCCATTTTAGTACACACATCACGTTAAACGTTAACTGATAAGTATTTCTCAAGTTTGCATACACTTGTATACTAAATTACACTCTAAATTATACGGTTTATTGTTCATACGGTTAGCATCATTGGTTTAATTATTTACTAGGATTTCCCGGTTTGCTTCGCTAACATTTAGATATCTTCAAACCTATCAATTTTATTAGTTTTTCTTAAAAGTGTCTATAAGAGTGGTTTTTAAATTTGTTTTTTGCGTTAAAGTAATAATAAATTGTTTTTTATATTCATAATTTAAAGTTATTAAAACTATCATGTATTACAACAATGACCAATAATGCATTTGATTTTTTGTTTTAAAATTTTATCAGAGAGAGAGAGAGAGAGAGAGAGAGAGAGAGAGAAAGAGAGAAATATTTAATAATAACACCGTTCAAGAATAGGAAAACAAAATTTTTAGTCACTTTCAATTAAGTTCTTAAAAAATCGAAATATACTTTGTCCTACCCTTTTCTAGTCTAAACCCATTTTTAAAACTAAATATAGTTTTGCCTTTATTTAATTTATACACTTTTATATATTATATTACTATAGCATTGAAATATGAAATATCTCAAACGTTAACAATGAAAAACAAAACTGATCAAAACTTTGCTCGTTTTATAAAATTAACAATGAATAGCAATTTATTTTTTTAGCATTTTATAAATTAAAAGAATTAAACTTATAATTATAAAAAAGTATCGAAAGCTAAAATTTATTATTGAAACTTAACTCAATTTAGTATTGTAGGAGAACGTGACGGAAAGAGAGAGAGAGATCATTATTTTAATATAATAAGTTAAATAATATAAAATTGAGTTTAACGTGAGAAAAAAATATTTGATAAATTTTTTTAACAGAAATGCATTAAAAAGGTGCAATAATAGCATAAAATAGCTTTAATAGCATTTATAGCATTTATGTTTAAAACTTGAAAAAATAGCAATTATAAGTTAATTACTGTATTTTGCATTAAAATAGTTTAAAAGTACATAATATTCAATGTTCTAATGTTTTCTTTATTTTTATTATTGTGCCCCTTTTCTAATATAAGGTTAAATTCGATTAGCGTTCAACGCGTTTAATAGTTTTAATTGTTGCTTCTCTTAATGCGATTTATCTTAATGCGAAAATTACGATATACGAAATAGAGGTTGAAAGTGGGACCCGCGGGAATCCCGTGGGAGTGAAATTAATAATAATACATATGAAATTTGCGGAATGAAAAACAATCTCAACATTAAGGCTAATGCAAACCGGGACCCACGGGAGTTAAAATTTTAATTGCGGGAGGGAGTGGGAGTGTAAATATGCACATTTTTCAACCTCTAATAGTGATACAGTAAGAGAGCACACAATAGTATATCACTCATTACTAATGAATTATTTAAAATTAGTAATAAATGGATACATACACGTTGTAGCGGGTGTTTGGCTTCGACTCTATGTTCGGTTTTGGCATTCAATAGTTGTGGCATCGATGCGAAATGACAGCATTTAGTGATCACGCGAATACGCGTTCGCCTCTCATTACGCACAACCAGTGCTATAATGGCTGTGGCTGTGCTATAAGCTAACATGCTATACGAGCACAGCACACACTATACGATACATACACACATACACACCGGTACAGCAGGGCACTCACCACGAACTGGCTGTGTTGGTGTCATCAGCGACGCAATTAATGAAGAATTGGGTCAACTTGTGGATGGATTTACTCGTGATATATAATTTAGTAATATCTGACTAATATTTTTTCTTTTATATTCATGAGGAACGTATATATGGCGTATAAATGGTATTATTGTGTAACGAGTATTAAAATAACGAATCTAAATATAATGGATATGTTATCTTCCCTATTGATGGCAATCAAAGTTAACCTTAATTCTGGTTTGTGTATAAGGATAGTATGAGTGTATATTATACTTCCTGTTTAAGTATTTACTATATTTTTGTTTTAACTAATTATTAACACTATATGAAGAATATGTGGAGTATTTAAGAGTCACTTACCATTTTTAGTTTTATTCTTCACACCTAGACTTCGCTTTAAGCCTTTTATGTTAATTTTTAATACACGATTATGCTATATATACATAATCTTTGTTTCGAATTTTTTATTCCGCGAAACGTTTTCATTGCGTAAACATGTATTTTGTATAATCACTATTATCACTATATGTTGTGTATTACACGTGCTTTTATTGTTTCTATTGCACTCTAATTATCAATTATGTCAGTTATAAGTCTCGACAATTCAATTGTCAACAACTCGTTATTAAATATATTTTCAATTGATTGTAATCAATTCAACTCTCATGGATCACATTCAATCAAAAAAGCGATCATTAACGCAATCATGGAAAATGTTGATGAAAAGGATTACTTGAAAGTCA
This sequence comes from Steganacarus magnus, assembly GCA_034698365.1. Taxonomy (NCBI): domain Eukaryota; kingdom Metazoa; phylum Arthropoda; class Arachnida; order Sarcoptiformes; family Steganacaridae; genus Steganacarus; species Steganacarus magnus. The sequence continues at coordinate 2,779 of JAQIVF010000157.1, forward strand.
TTGTCTCGATCTTCACAGAAGTCAAGCCGTTTGTATTTTACGTTAAACTCTTCGACAGAAATTTGACCAATTATCTCATCAACAATTACTTGTTATTATTTGGCGTCAGAAAACAAGTCTTTGGTGTCGCATCTCAACCGATAATTCTCTTCATCTCGAATGTCTCACCATATATCGAAGACCATATGGTTATTAAATTAATCAAAAATTGTGGTCACAATCCCATCATCAACAAAGTCGAACGTATAAAAGACTCCTTTGGCTTCGATTCAAAGACAATCAGACTCGAAATTCTGGACACAAAAGACTCAGCATTCTTTAAAGAAATCAACACTTATTCAGAATTCTTTAACTCTATTACTAATCAAACTGATGTTATTTTCATTTGTTCCCCAAATCATTTTAATGTTAATACCCCTATTAATTCTGATCCTATCTTATCAATGTATTGTGACACGAGATCAGAGGAGGACTCGATTGATGGCTTTAATCCCAACATACTTATCGATGCTGAGTTCATACATTCCGGTAATGATCTGTTAAGTGATAATAATTTTGGCTGCTCTTCTGAAATTACAACTTCTAATAATGATTTCTTAACATTGGATACGAATACTTTTTTCAGGGAATCTTTTGATGACATTAATAGATATAATACTGAAAACCCTCCTAATAATACCTCTTTTGATAAAAAACCTAACCTCAAGTGTTATGAAATCTTTGATGATCTAATCATAAGTAGTCAATCACAGCCTCCTTCTGATCTCGAGTGTGTTTCTGCCGAGAATTTATTCTCAAACTTTAATACTGAAGTGAATGATGTTATTCAATCAGACACTATAAACTCTATTTGTGATTATTCCTCTTCAAACATTCTCTTTGATAACAATTATTTAAATTCATATTCTCTAACTAACAATAAGCCATCATCGAGTTCTGCTGATATCTCTACTTCTGTTAACACTTGTGAAGTGTCTAAGTTTCCTCATTTTGATCCTAAAAATAATGCTAATATATCAGATGAATCTAATGTTACTTCTAACTCTAAAATCATTAAACTTTTCAATATCCCTATGAATAACGTTGACCGTACGGTCAGTGCTCAAAAAGCTAGAATTACTAGAGAAAAAAATGACAGAGAGATTAGAGACTTTAATACTTTACCTGAAATCAATCAAATTTATGTTAACACATCTTTATTTAGACGTTTTGGTGATAGACTTACCTTCACTGTTGCCAAGCTTTGTAATGACCAAGTAAACAATATCCAGAGATTATATAAACATTGCTCAGAGCTCTCATCCATCAGAGAATTGCCAAATACTTCATTTATCTGCCCTAATGATAACGATTTGGAACTCCTTGTTGAGATTCATAGAATTAAAAAAGAAGGTAATCTTAAGAACCCTAAGATCATTAAAGAGGTTCAAATAGAATTTGAAACGGGCTTTAGACTTTCAATAATCCTTAAAACTATGATTCAATGGCTCGAGAAATGGATCCCTTTCTCTATGAGGAGCCGTTTTACTAATGAATTAACTAATTGTTGCCTTTTGTTAAAGATCTGAATACAAGGAATTTTAATGTATTAGCAAACATTAACCCATCTATCAATTTTGACAAAATTAATAAAACTTTTATCATAAAAGATATTGAATTAGGAACTAATATTACAGGGAAGATAACACTATCTAAATGCTGCCATATTTGTAACTCTTATGGTCACTACAAAAACAAATGTCCTCAACTCAGTGATTCTTCATTCAATATTAATGACAATAAATCTGCTTTCTCTAATTTCTCTCAAAATAATTCTTTTAAAGTAAGATCTCGTAAATCAGATTCACATTACAAACTTAATTTAGTCAAAAACAATAAGAAAAATTATGGCAGGAATAATAATAATTCATATCGAAATATCGACACAACTTATATCAATAAACCTTTTGATAGTGTATTACCTGTACTTACCAATAACTCTTCAAATATCTGCTCCGTATTAGCCAGTGATAACATATCTGAAGACCTCTCTTCAGAAAATAATTTTAATTTTGTGCAAAGTTCTCAAATAACAATTAATAATTCGAACCCTATGAATGACTTGGCTGGTTGTTTGATTGTTACTGAGCCTGAGAATAACTCTTCTGTAATTAAACGAACGCCTAGAAGAAAATCTAAAGAATTCACATGTATTAAAGATTTCGCTCCAATTGAGTTGACATTTTGTAATACATTACTTTTCAAAAATTTTTCAGATGATATTATACTTAACTTTGATAAACATCTTCCGGGTTCTTCGCCATATACTGAAATTAAACATCTATACTTAAATAACATACCTTTAAATACTCTTAAAATCATCCCGAATGATATTTTGAAGTGCGATCCGAATGATTTGAATCATATTGAGTTTCTTTTACATAATCACTGTCCCAAATATGACTCTAATTCTGTCTTTATGCGAACTAGAGGTATATCGTATGATAAGGGACTGATTTTAGCGCACCTATCAAAAGTATTCGCTCAATGGATTAGAATCCAATTAATTCCTAATATGTCAGAAAACATTTTAACACTTCTCCTCAGATCTTATTATATATTTACAAATAAAAATAATTTTAAAAGGAAAAAATAATCTATATTGTAATTGGAGTGCTGATCAGTCCCTTGTCTGTTATTATTGTCTATAAGTTATCATTCAAAGCTTGTTATTGAAATATTTCATTAAAAATGATTACTATCTTTAACCAGAATGTTAAAATTATGTGTTCCTTCAAAAGATCACACTTTTTGAAATTATTAGAAAAATTTGATGTAATAGCGATACAGGAGTACGGATATGCTCGAGTGTTATATGACAGTATTATTTCTTATATCTCTCCTAATAGAATGTTATTTACCGGTTTTAATATTAATATTAAACATGAGAGGCTACTCATTAATAATTTTGTTCATGTTTTTAAGATTTTATACAACTCACATTCATTCATATTTTGTAATGTTTACTTAACCCCTCATAACAACTTATTTAAGTTCCGATCATTGTTTTCAATTCTTAAACACTTTAATACTGCATACCATCACCCAATAATTTTATTAGTGGGTGATTTTAATATAGTATTTCAGGATTGGCATAGAAATATCAAATTCTTCAATAGATACCTTAGCAGGTCTGAGCCATTTCTAGCCATGAAATCATATTTCAAATTGTTTGAAGTATTACCTGCTGTGCGCCCTTTTAGACATACATGGTTTGCAAGAGGCTCTTCCTCTAAAATTGACCATATTTTAATTTCAAAAAATGTACATATTCTTCCTCAAACTAATTATATTAAAGGTATTATCTCTGATCATAGAGCCATTCTGGTGAAGATCGGTGAAAATATTTTATTACCCTCTTCTATAAGCTATAATGTTGAGATTATTAATTCTCCCCAATTTTATAAAGATTTCAATTCAGAGTGGAAATACTCTAAGGGAGAGGATATTATGCTTGAATGGTTCAGCTTTGTTCATGCTGTCAATTCCTCATTATTTAAAAATAAATCATCTAAAAAGAAACTATTTATTCCAAAAAAAGATTTTCAAAATTGTGAACAATTTTTTAAATATTTGAATTCAATTAATAAAAGTGAGGGATTAGATCCAAGTCTAGATAATAATTCCATATTTTCACATTTTAAAAATAAATTTGGTAAAAGAATGAGCTCTAACGTGAATAGTGTAGATTTTCTATCGAAATTCAAATTAAATGCATCTTGGAATGCATTTGATAATACTATCCTAAACAAACCATATGAGTCTCAAGAAATTGAAATTGCAATCAAAAACATTAAGAAAATTGACTCTCATCACTGCGATAATATCAGTATTCGCATTATTAAAATTTTATGGATAAAAATTAAAAAATTCTTTGGTGATTTATTTAAATATTTTTTTGATAACAAACTTCCCAAAATCTTTAATATATCATATATTAGTCTCATTTTTAAGAGAGGCTCTAAAAACTTGATTGACAATTACAGACCAATTTATGTTTCTCATATCATTTACAAAATTTTTACAAAGATTTTACTCAATAGACTTAATCTTTCTTTTTGTAACATTCTGTCAGGAGGTCAGATGAGTTTTCAATCTAAACCGTACCCTAACAAACTCTTGTTTGATGTACTCTCAAACATCAGGGAGAATAATTTTAGTACTATAATCCAATCTGATCTTACATCAGCCTATGACAACATATACCATAGTTATATCAGATTTATTTTAAATAATATTAATCTGGGTCCTAATTTTAGAGATTGGCTTATATCTGCCATTTTAGACACTAAAATTATTATTAAATTTAATAAAAACCTACTTTCAAAACAAATCTTTGTTAAAAGAGGTATCAAACAAGGTTGTAGTCTAAGTGTGATAATTTTTTTGATATGCATTGACCCTTTAATTATTAGATTGAACTCTTTAAACAATTCAATTACTTATAATTATTTTGATGACTTTATTACACTTACCTCACACTCAGAGATAGATTTAATATTTTATGTCTATGATGTATTTAATTCATTCTCTGGCCTCCATATTAAATTTTCAAAAACTAATATACTAACTTCTAAAATTAATACCCTTAACCCTATTCACTCCACTCTCATTAAAGAGGAATTAAAAATTTTGGGGTACGAATTTAATCTTAAGGGAAAAGTTGAAATTATTGATAAAAAGTTGAGTAAAATATACTATACCTTATTATCTATTAAAAATAAACTCTCATGTATGCCAATGCCTCAGAGAGTTATTGTAGTTAATGCATTAACATGTTCTACTATTCTTTATTTCTCATCGTTCTGGTCTGAGTTTTCTGATTCTAGACTGGAAAGTGTAAACAAGGCAATGCAGCGAATCATTTGGTCAAATACTATTTGGTTTGAGATTCATAAATATGGGAGAACTCTTAATAAGAATGGCATTAATATTATAACACCATTAACAGCCATACATGCATCTTACCTTAAAAATTTAAACGATGTTATTTTCTATTAGTGTGATCTCTTGCAGACAATAAATAACACACACAGTAACGCGTTAGCAAGTGCTCATAACTTATTATCTCACCTAAACCTTGATTGTAGTAATTGCATACTAAAACCTCTCTGTAATATTGATTGTGATGTTGTTTCACAAATGTTTGATAAAAGGTGGAAGATTTGTGAAATCCTTCCCCTTTTGAAAGGCCATAGAAAAAACGTTAAACTTTTTGGAGCCATTAAATATACTACTGCTGATTATGAGATTCCTTTTCGAGTTCTCCTCAAAGGATTTTTCTCTAACCTTGAATTGTCGAGATTTAATGACTCTGACAATAATGGTGGTGAGTGCCTCTCATGTAATAAATTAGACACTGTTGAGCATTACCTGTATTCTTGTGATGCACTTAAATTATTTAAAAATCAAATAATAACTAAATACAATATTCCATTAAATATCAATGTGTTTCAATTAACTTTTAAATCTCATCAAAATATCTTAATAGTATCAATAAATATATGGTGGATCCAAAGTGTGGAAATGTTTAGAGCCAGAAACAGGAGTACTGAGGGTTTTGACACAACACTGAAAGAGTGTTTAATTCATAAAGCACTCCACTTAATCAATAACATTAAAAACCAATTTATTACAATTAATAATATTTTATATGATTTTATAGATTCATCATAAGTTGGTTCATTATTTTATTCTTTTTGCTTTATCCTTATTATAATATTAATTAAAAACAAATAATTATTTCGTTGTTACTATTAATCTTAAACTTTACATTGTAATGTATTTAGATATCAAGTATTGTTAAAAGTTATATGTTAAGTATTGTTTAATGCTTTATGTTATTTGTGTGATTACAGTAACTGTAATACCTGACCACAGGTGATAAGTCATTATTAAAAATAAATACCAAATACCTAAATAAAATATTCGTGTCATCAGAGACGCATTGGATGAAGAATGGAATCAACTTGTGGATTGAATTACTCGTGAACAATGATTTATTAATATTTAATTAATATTTTTCTTTTCTATTCTTATGAGGATCTGATATATGGCGTATATATGGTATTTCTGTGTAATGATTGTTATCATATTGACAACTATTTTGATGAATATTATCCTATCTATTAATGGCGATCTAAATCAACTTTAATTCTGGTTTGTGTATATGGATTGTATAAGTGTATATTATACTTCCTTTTTGGGTTTTTTTTTACTATTTTTAATTAATTAATAACATTATACAAAGAATGTGTGGAATATTTAAGAGTCACTTACCATTTTTAGTTTTTTTCCTCACACCTAGACTTCGACTTTAATCCTTTTATGTTAATTTTTAATACACGATTATGCTATACATATATAATCTTTGTTTCGAAGTTTTTTATTCCGCGAAACGTTTCCATTGCGTAAACATGTATTTTATATAATCATTATTATCACTATATGTTGTGTATTACACGTGCTTTTATTGTTTTTCTTGCACTCTAATTATTAATTATGTCAGTTATAAGTCTCGACAATTCAATTGTCAATAACTCATTGTTAAATATATTTTCAATCGACTGTAATCAATTCCATTCTCATGGATCACATTCAATTAAAAAAGCGATCATTAACGCAATCATGGAAAATGTTGATGAAAAGGATTACTTGAAAGTCATTGTCTCGATCTTCACAGAAGTCAAGCCGTTTGTGTTTTATGTTAAACTCTTCGACAGAAATTTAACCAATTATCTCATCAACAATTACCTGATATTATTTGGTGTCAGAAAACAAGTCTTTGGTGTTGCATCTCAACCGATAATTTTGTTCATCTCGAATGTCTCTTTATATGTTGAAGACCATATGGTTATCAAACTATTCAAAAATTGTGGTCACACTCCCATCATCAACAAAGTCGAACGCATAAAAGACTCCTTTGGCATCGATTCAAAGACAATCAGACTCGAAATCTTGGAAACAAAAGACTCATCATTTTTCAAAGAAATCAACATCTATTCAGAATTCTTTAACTCTATTACTAATCAAACTGATGTTATTTTCATTTGTTCCCCAAATCACTTTCATGTTAATACCATTAATAATTCTGACCCAATCTTATCAATGAGTTGTGACATGAGATCTGAGGAGGGCTCGGTTGACGGCTTTAACCCCAATGTAGTTATCGATACTGAGTTCATACATACCAATGACGATCTGTTCAATGATAATACTTTTGGCTGTTCTCTTGATATTACAACTTCTAATAATGAGTTTCTAACATTGGATACGAACACATTTTTCAGGGACTCTTTTAATGACATTAATAGATATAATACTCAAAACTCTCCTAATGATACCTCTTATGATAAAAAACTTAACCTTAAGTGTTATGAAAATTTTGATGAACTAATAATAAGTAGTCAATCGCTGCCTTCCTCTGATCTCGAGTGTGTTTCCTCTGAGAATTTATTCTCAAATTTTAATACTGAAGTGAATGATGTTATCCAATCAGACACTATAAACTCTATTTGTGATTATCACACTCCGAACACCCTCTTTGATAGCAATTATTTAAATTCATACTCTCTGATTAACCATAAGCCGTCATTGAATTCTCCTGATATCTCTACTTCTTTTGACACTTGTGAGGAGTCTAAATCTCTTCATTTTGATTCTAAAGGTAATTTTAATATATCAGATGAATCGAACGTTACTTCTAACTCTAATATCATTAGACTCTTCAATATCCCGAAGAATAACGTTGACCGTACGGTCAGTGCCCAAAAAGCTAGAATTACTAGGGAAAAAAAATGACAGGGAGATTAGGGATTTTAATACTTTACCTGAAATCAATCAAAATTATGTTAACACATCTTTATTTAGACGCTTTGGTGATAGACTTACTTTCACTGTTGCCCAGCTTTGCAATGATCAAGTAAATAATATCCAGCGATTATATAAACATTGCTCAGAGCTTTCATCAATTAGAGAATTGCCAAATACTACATTTATTTGCCCTAATGATGAGGATTTGGAACTCCTCATAGAAATTCATAGAATTAAAAAAGAAGGTAACCTTAAGAACCCTAAGATCATTAAAACGGTTAATATAGAGTTTGAGACAGGCTTTAGACTTTCAATAGTCCTTAAAACTATGATTCAATGGCTGGAGAAATGGATCCCTTTCTCTATGAGTAGCCGTTTTACTAACGAATTAATTAATTGTTGCCTTTTGTTAAAAAATCGTAACTTTTACGATCGAAAATGGTTTCTTTTCTTTCATTTTATTGTGTTTGAAATTCATTAATGTTTTAATATTACATTTGCTTATAACCTTTATTCTATTTTTATGTTACATTATTATCAACATTTAATTGTTTGTTTTAAAGTAGTTTTAGATTGAAATTTAGTTATTAATTATAAAGTTTGACTCTTACTGCCTCCACATATTGTTTGTAATTATTATTTTTTTTTACAATGTATTATCGATTTATCGAATTATTCTTATTGATTTTATTATGAAACTGAATATTAATTATTATTTTTGAGTCTCTTTAAATATGTTATCAATAAAAAAATTCATTTACGCATCTCTTTGGTCACGTAAGTGTTTACATATAGTTTTGTTTCTCCTAACTTATTATTTATTATATATTCTCCCGCAACTTATTTCCCGCACTTTGTTACTTATTTACAATTCGATCCCTTATGCATTTGATTTCTCTTTGATATTTTAAAACATTCCCCTAAATGATTGTGTACATCCATATTGAATCTGTTTGCTATGGATGAGAATATTATTAAAAATGTCAGTGTTCTTGACTGTGCACTTGTCTTTGGCTCAGCTCTTAATTTCGAGTGTAGAGATATTATCGATGCCATTAAACGATCTTTTAATTGTTCATTAATTAATTGTATTTTACTGAGTTGCTATAAAAGAGGTGATTCTATACATGTGATTTTTAAGAATAAGTCAGATGTGTCTCGCATTTTAAGTCAGGGCGATTAACGATTTGTTATTAACGATTTGACAATATTTCCATCTCTCTCTTCGAAAAAACCAACCGAATTAGTTTTTTCCGAAATACCTGTGTATTTTGACGCATCAATAATAAATTTTATTTGTGATAAATATTATAAAAACATCATCACTAGTATTAAAGCGACCCGTATTTTGGATGAGTTCGATCTCAATACAAGAAGCTTTGTTGTGATAGCGAACATTAATCCATCTATTGATTTCGATAAAATTAATAAAACTTTTATCATAAAAGATATTGAATTGGGTACTAATATTACAGGGAAGATATCATTGTCTAAATGCTGCCATATTTGTAATTCTTATGGTCACTACAAAAGTAAATGTCCTCAACTTAATTCTTCTTCATTCAGTATTAGTGATAATAGTTCTACTCTTTCTAATTTTTCGCAAAACAATTCTTTTAAACTAAGATCTCGTGAATCTGGTTCTCATTATAAATCAAAATTAGTCAAATACAATAAAAATAATTATAGCAGAATTAATACTAATTCATATCAGAATATTGACACGACTAGTATTATTAATCCTACTGATAGTGTGATACCAGTGCCTATCATCAACTCCTCAAATAATAGCTCTATATTGTCCGGTGATAACATATCTGATGACATTTCTATAGGAAATAGTTTTAATTCAGTGCAAAATTCTCAATCACCAATTAATAGTTCGAACCCTGCAAATAATTTGGTTAGTTGTTTGGTTGTTGCTGAGCCCGAGCATAGCTCCACTGCAATTTAAAGAACACCTAGAAGAAAATCTAAAGAATTTACATGTATTAGTGATTTCGCCGCAAATGAATTAACATTCTGTAATACTTTACTTTTCAAAAATTCTTCAGATGACAACATACTTTATTTTGACAAACATTTTCCCAGTTCGTCACCATATACTGAAATTAAACAGCTTTATGATAATAACTTACCTTTAAACACTCTTAAGATCATCCCGAATGATATTTTGAAATGCGATCTAAATAATTTAAATCATATTGAATTTCTCTTACATAATCACAGTCCTAAATATGACTCTAATTCTGTCTTTATGCGAACTAGAGGTATATCGTATGACAAGGGACTAATTTTAGCGCACTTATCAAAAGTAATTGCTCAATGGATTAGAATCCAATTAACTCCTAGTATGTCTGAAAATATATTAACACTTCTCCTTAGATCTTATTATATATTAACAATAAAAATAATTTTAAAAGAAAAAACTAAACTAAATTATAATTATTGTGCTAATTGGTCCCTTGTCTGCATTAGTTGCTTTAATTTATTTTTATAATTGTTGTTTAAATTTTTAATAAATAATGATTACTATTTTTAATCAAAACGTTAAAATTTTGTGCGCTTTTAAGAGAGCACACTTTTTAAAATTGTTAGAAAAATTTGATATATTGGCTATACAGGAGTACGGGTATGCTCGGTCAGTGTATGAAAATTTTGTTTCTTATATCTCTTTTAATAGAATGTTATTTACCGGATTTAGTATTAATATTGTGCATGAGAGGCTACTCGTTAACAATTTTGTTCATATTTTCAAAATTATGTATAATTCACAATCATTCATATTTTGTAATGTTTATCTATCTCCTCATAACAACTTATTTAAACTCCGATCATTATTCTCAATTCTTAAACACTTTAATGTCATGTTCCATCGCCCAATATTTTTACTAGTGGGTGATTTTAATATAGTGTTTGAGGATTGGCATAGAAATATCAAATTTTTTAATAGAGACCTTACTAAATCTGAATCATTTTCAGCCATGAAATCATATTTTAAATTGTTTGAAGTTTTACCAGCTGTGCGTCCTTTTAGACACACATGGTTTGCAAGAGGCTCTTCCTCTAAAATCGATCATATCTTAATTTCAAAGAATATACATATTCTTACTCAAACCATTTATATTAAGGGTATTATTTCTGATCATAGAGCCATTCTGGTTAAAATCGGAAAAGATGTTTTATTACCCCCTACTATAAGTTATAATATTGAGGTTATTAACTCTCCTCAATTTTGTGATGATTTCGGTTCTGAATGGAAGTACGTTAGAGGAGAGGATGTTATGCTCAAGTGGTTCAGTTTTGTTCATACTGTAAACACTTCGTTATTTAAAAATAAAACACATAAAAATAAACTCTTCATTCCTAAAAAAGATTTTCATAATTCTGAACAATTTTTTAAATATATAAATTCCATCAATAAAAGTGAGGGTTTGGATCCAAGTTTAGATAACAATTCCATATTTTCATATTTTAAAAATAAATTTGGTAAGAGAATAAGTCCTAACCTGAATAGGGTTGATTTCTCATCTTATATTGAATGCCTCTTGGAATGTGTTTGATAACACTATTTTAAATAAACCATTTGATTCCCAAGAAATTGAGATTGCAATCAAAACCCTTAATAAGATTGACTCTCATCATTGCGATAATATCAGTATCCGCATCATTAAGATTTTATGGGTTAAAATCAAGAAATTTTTTGTAGATTTATTTAAATTCTTTTTCGATAACAAACTTCCCAAAATTTTTAATATATCATATATTAAGCTCATTTTTAAAAGAGGTCCTAAAAATTTGATTGATAATTACAGACCAATTTATGTTTCTCATGTCATTTATAAAATTTTTACAAAGATCTTACTTAATAGACTTAATCTCTCTTTCAGTAATATACTATCAAAAGGACAGATGAGTTTTCAATCCAAACCATATCCTAACAAGCTTTTGTTTGATGTACTCTCAAACATTAAGGATAATAATTTTGGTACTGTAGTCCAATCTGATCTCACATCAGCTTATGACAATATATACCATAGTTATCTCAGGTTTATTTTAAATAATATTAATCTGGCTCTAATTTTAGAGATTGGTTAATATCTGCCATTTTAGACACTAAAATTATTATTAAATTTAATAAAAACCTTCTTTCAAAGCAAATATTTGTTAGGAGAGGTATTAAACAGGGTTGTAGTTTAAGTGTTATTATATTCTTGATATGTATTGACCCTTTAATTATTAAACTTAACTCTTTGAACAATTCGGTTACGTATAATTATTTAGATGATTTTATTTCACTTACCTCACATTCAGATATTGAATTAATATTTTCCATTTATGATATATTTAATACATTTTCTGGCCTTCATATTAAATTTTCAAAAACTAATATATTAACATCTAAAATAAATACTTTAAACCCAATTCACTCCACTCTCATTAAAGAGGAACTTAAAATTTTAGGGTATGAATTCAATCTTAGAGGTAAGGTTGAAATTATTGATAGAAAATTAAGTAAAATATATTATACCTTATTATCTATTAAAAACAAACTCTCAGGCATGTCTATGCCCTAGAGAGTTATAGTTGTTAATGCCCTGACATGTTCTACTATTCTTTATTTCTCATCATTTTGGTCTGAATTTTCTGATCTCAGACTTGAAAGCGTAAATAAGGCAATGCAGCGAATTATTTGGTCAAATACTATTTGGTTTGAGATTCATAAATTTGATTATGACTTGGAGTTACTCATTGAGATTCATCGAATTAAGAAACAGGGTTATTACAAAAATCCAAAGATTATCAAACTTATGAAAATTAGTTTTGACACGGGTTTGAGACTTTCTCTGGTTCTCAAGACTTTGATACAATGGCTTGAAAAATGGATTCCATTTTCTATGCGAAGCCGTTTCACTAATTAATTGGTTAATTGTTGTCTTCTCCTGAAAAACCCTGACAATTATGGTCGTAAATAAATAATTATTGGATATTTAATTTTACAATTTATTATAATCATTGTATTGCTCTTTGTTTTTTTGCGTTTTGTTATATAACTTTTAAATAGATTACTGTTACATTTGTCTTAATATTTACTCAATTGTTTTAAATTTAGATTTAGATATCCATTTAGTTGTGATTATGAAGTTTGACTCCACTGATCTCCACATATTGCATGTATTTTTTTACATTTTTTGATTGTATATGTTATAATACTTTTAATCAAAATATCTTTAATCGTTTGTTTATTCTTATGATAATCACTAATTAATATCTTTTGAGTCTTTTAAATATGTTATCAATAAAATAATTTGACGCATATCTCTCCATGGCTACGTAAGTTGATTACTATCATATATTAATTATTTAATTACTATAAAACCCCTCTTAAATTTTGATAATTTCCCCTAATATTTTATGTGCATCCATATTGAAATAGTTTACTATGGATGAGCATATTATAAAAAACGTTAAAGTGGTTGACTGTGCAATGGTCTTTGGTTCAGCATTTAATTTTGAGTGTAGAGATATAATTAATGCTATCAAAGTATTATTCAATTGTTCTACAATTAACAGTATTTTGATTAGTTTTTATAAAAGAGGTGATAATATTCTTGTGATCTTTAAAGACAAATCAGACGTTTCTCGTGTTTTGACTCAGGGTTTAGTTGTGAATAACTTAACCATTTATCCATCTCTCTCTTCTGAAAAACCTATTGAACTAATTTTCTCCGAAATACCGATATATTTTGACGCTTCGATAATCAAATTTATATGTGATAGTTATTATAAAGATGTCATTACTTGTGTCACAGCTATACGTATTTTAGATGAGTTTGATCTTAACACTAGAAGTTTTATTGTTATCGCTTATATCAATCCTTCTGTTGATTTTGACAAAATTATTAAGACGTTTATTATAAAAGATGATGAGTTAGGATCTAATATTACAGGAAAAATTTCGTTATCTAAGTGTTGTCATATATGCAACTTTTATGGTCACTATAAAAATAGATGTCCACAACTAAATCTTACTTCAATTAATAACTGTAATAACTTGTCATTTCTTCATATTATATCACCTAAAAGATCATCCAATTTAGTTTCTCGTGATTTCATCTCTTAATCAATCAAAATCAGTTAAACATTTTAATAAGAATAGTCACAATAAAATCTTTTCAAATACATGCCAAGATATTGACACAGTTTGTGTTAATAATTTTAGTAATAATTCATTACCTGTGCTGAATAAGAACTCTTCAACCACAAGCCTCATATTATCCAATAATAATTTATCTGAAGAACTCTCATCATTTCAGGATTTTAATTCTTCTTAAGATCCTCAGTCATTAGACAATGAATTAAATCTTGTGAGTACTTTGGATAATAGTTTGGCATTTTCTGAGTTGGATAACAATATCTCCTCTAATAAGAGGACCTTTAGAAATAAATCAAAAGAATTTTTAAATATTGGTGACTTTAACTCAAATGAGTTAACTTTTTGTAATACATTACTTTTTAAAAACATTTTAGATGATAACACTCTTAATTTTAATAATCATAATTCGAGTGTTTTACCTTATAGTGAGTTTAAGCACTTGTATGAAAATAATTTACCTTTAAATACCCTTAAAATAATTCCAAATGATATTCTTAAATGTAATTCTAATGATTTGAATCATATTGAGTATATCCTACATAATCATTGTCCTAAATATGATTCAAATTCTGTTGTCATGCAAACTAGAGGTATAACTTACGATAAGGGTTTACTATTAGCACATTTGTCAAAAGTATTTGCTCAATGGATTAGAGCGCAGTTGACATATGACATGTCAAAGGATATTTTAACACTCCTTCTTAGGATTTACTATATTTTAACAAATAGAAATAATTTTAAAAGTTATTAAATAGTAATATTATTTAAACCCTTATCCATACTAATTGTTTGCTTTCAATCTTTTTATGTTATTCTTTTTAACTTCATATTATGTTCACCATTTTTAACCAAAACGTTAATATTATGAGCTCATATAAAAGATCACATTTTTTAAAATTATTAGATAAATATGACATTTTCACTATTCACGAGTGCGGATATGCCAGGACAGCATATGATAATTTAGTTTCATATATCTCTAATAATAAGATGTTATTTACGGCTTTTAAAATTAATATTAGACATGAAAGACTATTCGTTAATAATTTCGTTCGTCTTTAAAATCTTTTATAATTCACATTTGATTATTCTTTGCAACGTTTATATAAACCCTCAAAATTTTTTATATAAAATTAAATTATTAATATCAATATTGAAACATTTCAATTCTGTATTTCATCGTCCAATTTTCCTATTTGTTGGTGATTTTAATCTTGTTTTTCAAGATTGGCATAAAACTAATAAGTTTAGTACTACTGATATATATAAATCTGAATCTTTTTTAAATTTTAAATCTTATTTTAAATTATTTGAAGTTTTACCTACTGTTCGCCCCTTTAGACAAACATGGTTTGGGAGAGGCTTTTCTTCCAAAATTGACCACAATTTAATTTCTAAAAATATTAACATTCTACCACAGACTGTTTATGTTAAGGATGTTGTATCTGACCACAGAGCTATTTTAGTCAAAATTGGTAAAGATATTGCTTTACCACCTGTAATAAGTTATAATGTTGATGTTATCAATTCTACTAAATTTTATAATGATTTTGTCTCTGAATGGAGTTACACAAGGGGTGATGATGTTATGCTTAAATGGTATGATTTTCTTCATATTGTCAATTCATCGCTTTTTAAAAACAAAACCCAAAAAAATAAACTTTTTATTACTAGGAAAAATTTTCACAATAGTGAACAATTTTTTAAATACATTAAATCTATTAAGAGAAGTGAGGGTCCGGATTCAAATTTAGATAATATTTCTATTTTTTCATTTTTTAAAAATAAATTAGGTAAAAGTCTCTAGCCATTTGAATAATGGTGACTTTTCTTCAATTTTTAATTTGAATAATTCATGGAAAATATTAGATAACATTTTGAATAAAACTTTTGCTTCACATGAACTTGAGTTTGCAATTAAAAACCTCAAGAAGATTTAATCACTTCATTGTGACAATATTAGTATTCGAATTGTCAAAATTTTGTGGGAGAAGATTAAGGGATTTTTTACAGATTTGTTTAAATTTTTCTTTGATAATAAGTTCCCTAAATTATTTAATATTTCTTATATTAAGCTAATTTTCAAAAAAGGCCCTAAAGATGCTATCGATAACTATCGGCCTATTTATATCTCTCATGTTATTTATAAAATTTTTACAAAAATTTTACTCAATAGATTCTCTCTTCTATTTAATGGCATCTTATCGGACGGACAGATGAGTTTTAAGTCCAAACCTAATAAGCTCTTGTTTGACGTTCTCTCGAATATAAAAGATGGTAATTTTAATATTATTGTTCAATCAGATCTTGCAGCTGCTTATGATAACATATACCATAGTTATCTAAAATTTGTTTTGGATAATATCATCTTAGGCTGTAATTTTAGAAATTGGCTAATCTCTGCTATCCTTGACACCAGAATAATTATTAAATATAATAAGAAATTACTTTCAAAACAGATCATAGTTAAAAGGGGTATTAAACAGGGGTGTAGTTTGAGTGTAATAATTTTCTTACTTTCACTTGACCGTTTAATTATTAAATTGAATTCTTTACATAAATCGATAACTTATAATTATTTTGATGACTTTATTTCACTTACTTCTTGTACATCAGACCTGGAATTGATATTGGCCATTTATGAGGAATTTAATAAATTTTCAGGCCTTTATATTAAATTTTCCAAAACAAATATTTTGTCATCTAAAATCAATTCTCTAAACCCTATTTATTCTACTTTCATTATGGATGAATTACGTATATTGGGTTATGAATTCAATTTCAAGGGAAAGGTTGAGAATATTGATAAAAAATTAAATAAAATTTACTATAATTTGTTATCCATTAAAAGTAAACTCAATAGTATGTCTATGCCTCAAAGAGTGATAGTTGTCAATGCTTTGACTTGTAGTTCCATCATTTATTTTTCTTCTTTTTGGTCAGAATTTTCTATTCCTAAATTAAATAGTGTGAATAAAGCGATACAACGAATTCTATGGTCTAACACTATTTGGTTTGAAGTCCATAAATATGGACAAACCCTTAACAGATGTGGTATAAGTGTTATAACACCCTTAACAGCTATACATACCTCTTACCTTAAAAATTTAAATGATGTTGTTTTCTGCTCCTGTAATCTCTTGCGGACATTAAATAATAATCATAGTAATGCGTTAGCGAATGCTCATAATTTATTACTGCATTTAGACCTTGATTGTAGTGATTGTATGCTTAAACCCCTCCGTAACATTGATTATAGTATTTTATCACAAATGTTTGATAAGAGATGGAGAATGTGCGAAATTTTTTCCCTTTTGACAGGCCATAGAAGAAACGTTAAACTCTTCAGCGCTATTAAATATACAGCAGTTGATTATGAAATCCCTTTTAGAGTTCTTCTTAAGGGTTTTCATTCTAACCTTGAATTGTCGAGATTTAATGACTGACAATCATAATAATGAATGCATTTCTTGTAATACATTAGACACTGTTGAGCATTATCTGTACTCCTGTAATGTATTGAAAGTTTTAAAAAATTACATTATGTTTAAATACAACATTCCTTAAAATATTAATGTTTTCCACTTAACATTTAAATCTCTCCAAAACATTATAATAGTATTGATTAACATTTGGTGGATTCAAAGTGTTGATATGTTTCGGGCCAGAAACAAATATGATTACAACACTACACTCAGGGAGTGTTTAACTAACAGAGCACTACACTTAATCAATAATATTAAAAATCAAATTAAAAATATTAATTATATTTTGTATGATTTTATAGAAACATCTTAACTGGATTTTAATATCATTTCATATTGACAACAAAATTGTTTTAAATGTTTTATTTGTTAATATTTAAATTAAGTATTGTATTGTTATGCATTATATATAAGAATTTACGTACTGTTTAAAGTTAAAAGTCACAGTTATTGTTGCAGTTACTGTAATACCTGCTTGCAGGTGATAATTCATTTTGAAAAATAAAAACAGGTCATTAAAAACAGGTCATCAGAGACGCATACAGACTCTATGTTCGGTTTTGGCATTCAATAGTTGTGGCATCGATGCGAAATGACAGCATTTAGTGATCACGCGAATACGCGTTCGCCTCTCATTACGCACAACCAGTGCTATAATGGCTGTGGCTGTGCTATAAGCTAACATGCTATACGAGCACAGCACACACTATACGATACATACACACATACACACCGGTACAGCAGTGCACTCACCACGAACTAACAATATTCGTGTCATCAGAGACGCATAGCGCATATTTGTGGATGGATTTATTTTCGATTTACGATTCTTTAACTCAATTACTATTATGGTTCCGTATTTAAATGGATTCGATATGAGGCGTATGTATTGGATCCGATATTTATCGTATATATTGTATTTATGTGGCGATTATTATTATAACGATTTGTTATATAATGGATGTTATCTTCCCTATTGATGGCAAACTTAATCAATATTGGATTTGGTTTGTATATATGGGTAGTATGAGTGTATATTATACTTCCTGTTTTGGTATATATTAAATATATATTTTTTATTATTAAATTCTTATATGAAGAGTATGTGGAGTATAAGGGAGTCACTCAACCACTTATAGTTTTATCCTTAACACCTAGATTTCGCTTTAATCCTTTTATGTTTATTTTTAACACACACTTATACTATATATATATGTTATCTTTGTTTCGAAGTTTTTTATTCCGCGAAACGTTTTCATTGCGTTGACATGTATTCATAACATATTTGTTATCTTTATATATCATATATTACACGTGCTTTTTATGTTTTATTTTGCACTCTAAATATCAAAAATGTCTGTTATAAATCTTGACAATTCAATTGTTAAATATATTCTCAATTGACTGCAATCAATCTATCTCTTATGGTACGCAATCAATCAAAAATGCGATCAATCACTCAATTATGGAAAAAGTTGACGAAAAGGATTACTTGAAAGTCATTGTCTCAATATTCACAGAAATTAAACCATTTGTGTTTTATGTCAAACTATTTGATCGAAACCTCACCAATTTCTTCATCAACAATCATTTGTTATTATTTGGGATCAGAAAACAAGTCTTTGGCGTTGCACCTCAACCGATAATTTTGTTCATCTCAAATGTCTCTTTATATGTTGAGAATCATATGGTTATTAAATTATTCAAGAACTGTGGACACACTCATATCATCAATAAAGTCGAACGTATCAAAGATGCTTTTGGTTTGGATTCAAAGACAATCAGACTCGAAATTCTGGACACTAAAGATTCGTCTTATTTTAAAGACATTAACATTTATTCTGAATTCTTTAATTGTATTACTAACCAAACTGATGTTATTTTTATTTCTTCTCCAAACCACTTTCATGTTAATCCTTCTTATTGTTCTGACCCTATCTTACCATCGTGTTATTTTTCAAAATCAGAGGAGGGCTCACCTGATAGTTTCGATCCAAATATTTTTCTTGATACTGACTTCAAACAAGCCAATGATGATCTGCTTAATGAGAAAACTTTTGATAATTTCCCTGAAATAACAACTACTAATAATAACTTTCTGACGTTAGACACAGATGTCTTTTTTAAAGACTCCATTACTAATATTAATAAATTTGATAGTGAATTCCCATTGGATTATCATAATTATTATGATAATATTTACAATAGCCTTAATCTTAAATGTTCTGAAAACTTTGAGGAGTTAATTATAAGCAGTCAGTCTCTGCCCCCCTCTGATCATGAATGTTGCTCTCCTGAGCCTTTATTCTTAAATTCAAATACTGCAGTGAAAGATTTTATTCAATCTGACACTATAAACTCTGTTTGTGATTATGCCTCTGAAGGCTCCCAATATGATAATCATTTATATCCATACTCTTTAAGTGATTGTAAGCCATTGTTGAGTTTTCCTGATATTTCTACTACAATTGATAATCAAGTAACACCTGATTGCCCCCAAATCACTTCCAATAATAATTATGCTCAATCTTCTGAGGCTTCATATTCTTCTAATTCTAATATTATTTATTTATTAGACTATTTAATATCCCGTGTACTACCGTTGATCGTACGGTCAGTGCTCAAATTCCTTTTTCTATGGATTCCTTTTTCTATGAGGAGCCGTTTTACTAATGAATTGGTTAATTGCTGTATTTTGTTGAAGAACCGTAATTTTAATGGTCGTAAATGAATACTATTTTGACTTGTATTTTCTTTTTAAAAAAATTATTAATGTTTTAGTATTACATTTGTTTTATAACCTTTATTCTGTTTTACGTTATATTTATCAACATTTAATCATTTGTATTATTGTAGATTCAGATTACCATTTAGTTATTAATTATGAAGTTTGACTCTTATTACCTCCACATATTGCTTGTATTTTTTTACAATGTATTATAAATTGTTTATCGAATTATTTTTAATGATTTTACTATTATACTGATTATTAATTACTATTTGAGTCTTTTTGAATAAGTTATCAAGAAAAAATTTGTTGTCGTATCTCCATGGCTACGTAAGTGTGCACATGCTTTATTTATTTACTTAAAGTTACTATTTATTATAAATTCTCCCGCACTTTCTTTTTTCTTTCCTTTTTTTTTACTTACGAATTGATCCCTCATTTGCATTCGCTTTCGATTTGTTAGTTTAAAACATTCCCTTAAATATTTATGAACATCCATATTGAATCTGTTTGCTATGGATGAGCATATTATGAAAAATGTCAATGTTCTTGACTGTGCACTTGTTTTTGGCTCTGCTCTTAATTTTGAGTGTAGAGATGTTATCGATTCCATCAAACGATCTTTTAATTGTTCTTCAATTAGTTATATATTATTAAGTTGCTATAAAAGAGGTGATTCTATTCATGTAATTTTTAAAAATAAATCAGACGTATCACGTGTCTTAAGTCAAGGTTTAGTTATTAACGATCTGACAATATACCCATCTCTTTCTTCTGAAAAACCAACCGAATTAGTTTTTTCTGAAATACCTGTGTATTTTGATGCTTCAATAATAAATTTTATTTGTGATAAATATTTTAAAAACATTACCTGTATTAAAGCGACTCGTATTTTGGATGAGTTCGATCTCAATACAAGAAGTTTTATTGTGATAGCGAACATTAATCCATCTATTGATTTTGACAAAATTAATAAAACTTTTATTATAAAAGACATTGAATTAGGAACTAATATTACAGGGAAAATATCATTATCTAAATGCTGCCATATTTGCAATTCTTATGGTCACTACAAAAGTAAATGTCCTCAACTTAATACTTCTTCATTAAGTAATGGTGATAATTATTCTGTCTTTTCTGATCTTCCGCAAAATATTTCTTCTAAACCAAGATCTCGTGAATCTGGTTCATATAATAAATCAAAATTAGTCAAACACAATAAGAATAGTTATAACAGAAATATTACAAATTCATGTCAGGATATCGACACAACTTGTGTTAATAATCTTACTGATGGTGTCTTACCAGTGTTTATTAATAATTCTTCAAATACTTGCACCATATTATCCAGTGATAACATATCTGAAGATATTTCTTCAGGAAATACTTTCAATTCTTTGCAAAATTTTCAATTACCAATTGATAGTCCGAATCCTATGAATAGTTTGGATGACTGTTTGGTCGTTGCTGAGCCTGAGCATAGTTCTTCTGCAATTATAAGAACACCTAGAAAAAAATCTAAAGAGTTTACATGTATTAGTGATTTCACCTCAAATGAGTTAACATTTTGCAATACTTTACTTTTCAAAAATTTTTTAGACGATAGTATACTTAATTTTGATAGACATCTTCCAAATTCTTCACCATACACTGAAATTAAACAGTTATATGTCAATAATTTGCCTTTAAATACACTTAAAATCATCCTGAATGATATTCTAAAATGCAATCCAAATGATTTGAATCATATCGAGTTTCTTTTACATAATCATTGTCCCAAATATGACTCAAATTCTGTTATTATGCGAACTAGAGGTATATCATATGACAAGGGACTAATTTTGGCACACTTATCAAAAGTATTTGCTCAATGGATTAGAATCCAATTAATACCTAGTATGTCAGAAAACATTCTAACACTTCTTCTCATATCTTATTATATATTTACAAATAAAAATAATTTTAAAAGGAAAAAATTAAACTAATTTATAATTGTCGTGCTAATTAATCCCTTGTCTGTACTAATTGTTTGCAATTATTATTTGAAATTAATTATTAAAATCTAACATAAATTATGATTACTATTTTTAATCAAAATGTTAAATCTTGTGCTCTTTTAAGAGATCACACTTTTTGAAATTATTAGAGAAATTTGATGTTTTAGCTATACAAGAGTACGGATATGCTCGGACGGTGTACGATAATTTTGTTTCTTATATCTCTCTGAATAGAATGTTTTTTACTGGATTTAGTATTAATGTTAAACATGAAAAGCTACTCGTTAATAATTTTGTTCATGTTTTCAAAATTTTATATAACTCACAATTATTTATATTTTGTAATGTTTATCTAAACCCTCATAACAACTTATATAAACTCCGATCATTGTTCTCAATTCTTAAACACTTTAATGTCATATACCATCGCCCAATATTTTTATTAGTGGGTGACTTTAATATAGTGTTCCAAGATTGGCATAGAAATATTAAATTCAGTAACATAGACCTTAGTAAATCTGAATCATTTTTAGCCATAAAATCATATTTTAAATTGTTTGAAATTTTACCTGCTGTACGCCCTTTTAGACACACATGGTTTGCAAGAGGTTCTTCCTCTAAAATTGACCATATTTTAATTTCAAAGAATATATATATTCTTCCTCAAACCCTCTATATTAAGGGAATTGTATCTGATCATAGAGCCATTTTGGTTAAGATTGGAAATAATATTACGTTACCATCCACTATAAGTTATAATGTTGAGGTCATTAACTCTCCTCAATTTTGTGATGATTTCGTTTCAAAATGGAAGTACATTAGAGGAGAGGATATTATGCTTAAGTGGTTCAGTTTTGTTCATGCTGTAAACTTATCATTATTTAAAAATAAAACACTCTTTATTCTTAAAAGAGATTTTCGTAATAGTGAACAATTTTTTAAATATATAAATTCTATCAATAAAAGTGAGGGTCTAGATCCTAGTTTAGATAATGCTTCCATATTTTCTTCTTTTAAAAACAAATTCGGTAAAAGAATAAGTTCCAACCTGAATAGTGTTGATTTTTCATCAAATTTTAAATTATGTGATTCTTGGAATGCATTTGATAACACTATTTTAAACAAACCATTTGATTCCCAAGAACTTGAACTTGCAATCTAAAACCTTAAAAAAATTGACTCTCATCATTGCGATAATATCAGTATTCGGATCATTAAAATTTTATGGATAAAAATTAAAAAATTCTTTGTGGATTTATTCAAATTCTTTTTCAGTAACAGACTTCCTAAGATTTTTAATATATCATATATTAAGCTCATCTTTAAAAAAAGGCCCTAAAAATTCTATTGATAATTACAGACCAATTTATATTTCTCGTCATTTATAAAATTTTTACAAAGATTTTACTTAATAGACAATCTTTTTTTTAATGATATTCTGTCCAAAGGACAGATGAGTTTTGAATCTAAACCATATCCTAACAAACTGTTGTTTGATGTGCTCTCAAACATTAAGGATAATAATTTTAATACTATAATTCAGTCTGATCTTGCATCAGCCTATGATAATATATACCATAGTTATCTAAGATTTATCTTAAACAATATTAATTTGGGTTCTAATTTTAGAGATTGGCTTATATCTGCCATCTTAGACACTAAAATTATTATTAAATTTAATAAAAATCTTCTTTCAAAACAAATCTTAGTTAAAAGAGGTATTAAACAGGGATGTAGTTTGAGTGTAATAATTTTCTTGATATGTATTGACCCTTTAATTATTAAACTAAACTCTTTGAATAATTCAATCACTTATAATTATTTTGATGATTTTATTTCGCTTACCTCACATTCAGACATTGAATTAATATTTTCTATTTACGACATATTCAATACATTCTCTGGCCTTCATATTAAATTTTCAAAAACTAATATATTAACATCTAAAATTAACTCTCTAAACCCTATCCATTCTACTCTCATAAGAGAGGAATTAAAAATTTTATGGTATGAATTCAATCTCAAAGGAAAAGTTGAAATTATTGATAAAAAATTAAATAAGATATATTATAGTCTATTATCCATTAAAAACAAACTTTCAAGTATGTCAATGCCTCAAAGAGTGATAGTTGTTAATGCCCTGACATGTTGTACTATTTTTTATTTCTCTTCATTTTGGTCTGAATTCTCTGTTGCCAGATTGGAAAGTGTTAATAAGGCAATGCAGCGAATCATTTGGTCAAATACTGTTTGGTTTGAGATCCATAAATATGGGAGAACTCTTAATAAAAATGGTGTTAATATTATAACACCCTTAACAGCCATACATGCATCTTATCTCAAAAATTTAAATGATGTTATTTTCTGCTCTTGTAATCTCTTGCAGACGATAAATAACAGTCATTGTAATGCATTAGCGAATGCTCATAATTTATTTTTTCACTTAAACCTTGATTGTAGTAATTGCATGCTTAAACCCCTCCATAATATTGATTATAATGTTGTTTCACAAATGTTTGATAAAAGGTGGAAGATTTGTGAAATCCTTCCCCTTTTGACGGGCCATAGAAAAAACGTTAAACTTTTTAGTGCCATTAAATACACTACTGCTGATTATGAAATTCCATTTCGTGTTCTTCTCAAAGGATTTTTCTCTAACCTTGAATTGTCGAGATTTAATGACTCTGACAACAATGGTGGCGAATGCTTCTCTTGTAATGAATTAGACACTGTCGAGCATTACCTGTATTCTTGTGATGCACTTAAATTATTAAAAAACCAAATAATGATTAAATACAATATTCCATTAAATATTAATGTATTTCACTTAACTTTTAAATCTCATCAGAATATTTTAATAGTTTCTATCAATATATGGTGGATCCAGAGTGTGGAAATGTTTAGGGCCAGCAACAGAAGTATTGAGGGTTTTAACACATCACTTAAAGAGTGCTTAATTCATAAAGCACTCCATTTAATTAATAACATTAAAAACCAATTTATTTCAATTAATAATATTTTATATGATTTTATAGATACATCATAAGCTGGTTCATTGTTTTTCTTATCTTAATTTTCTATCTCTATTATAATAATAATTTGAAAATTTTTTCATTGTTAATAATAATCTAAAGTATTGTATTGTAATATATTATACATATGTATTAAGTAATGTTAAAAGTTATGTTACGTATTGTTTAACGCTTTAAGTCACACGTTTAGTTACAGTAACTGTAATACCTGCTTGCAGGTGATAAGTCATTATGAAAAATAAAAACAGGTCATCAGAGACGCATAGCGCATAGAGATTCAAGACTCTATGTTCGGTTTTGGCATTCAGTAATTGTGGCATCGATGCGAAATGACAGCATTTAGTGATCACGCGAATACGCGTTCGCCTCTCATTACGCACAACCAGTGCTATAATGGCTGTGGCTGTGCTATAAGCTAACATGCTATACGAGCACAGCACACACTATACGATACATACACACATACACACCGGTACAGCAGTGCACTCACCACGAACTAACAATATTCGTGTCATCAGAGACGCATTAAGTGAAGAATTGGATCAACTTATGGAAGGAATTACTCGTGATTTGTAATTTATTAATATTTAATTAATATTTTTTTTTCTATATTCATGAGGAACTGATTTATGGCGTACATATGGTATTTCTGTGTGGCGATTACTAATATAACGAATCTAAATATGAAGCATGTTATCCTCCCTATTGATGGCGACCAAAATCAACTAAAATTCTTGTTTGTTCATATGGATAGTATAAGTGTATATTATACTTCCTGTTTAAGTACTAATTACTCTTTTAAATTAATTATTAACCTTATATGAAGAATATGTGGAGTATTTAAGAGTTGCTTACCATTTTTAGTTTTAATCCTCACACCAAGACTTCGCTTTAATCCTTTTATGTTAATTTTTAATACACGATTATGCTATATATATATTATCTTTGTTTCAAAGTTTTTTATTCCGCGAAACGTTTTCATTGCGTAAACATGTATTTTATATAATTATTATTATCACTATATGTTGTGTATTACACGTGCTTTTTATGTTTTTCTTGCACTCTAAATATAAATTATGTCAGTTATCAATCTTGACACTTCAATTGTCAATAACTCACTGTTAAATATATTTTCAATCGATTGTAATCAATTCATCTCTCATGGAACTCAATCAATCAAAAATGCAATCATCAACTCAATTATGGAAAATGTTGACGAAAAGGATTACTTGAAAGTCATTATCTCGATCTTCACAGAAGTCAAGCCGTTTGTGTTTTACGTCAAACTCTTCGATAGAAATCTCACCAATCATTTCATCAACAATTACTTATTATTATTTGGATTCAGAAAACAAGTCTGGCGTCGCTTCTCAACCAATAATTCTGTTCATCTCGAATGTCTCATTATATGTTGAAGACCATATGGTTATTAATTTATTCAACAATTGTGGTCACATTCCCATCATCAACAAAGTTGAACGCATTAAAGATTCCTTTGGTTTTGATTCGAAGACAATCAGACTTGAAATCCTGGATACGAAAGACTCTTCTTTTTTCAAAGATATTAACATTTATTCTGAATTCTTTAACTCTATTACTAAACAAAATGATGTTATTTTTATTTGTTCTCCAAACCACTTTCATGTTAACCCTTCTAATAATTCCGACCCCTTCTTATCAATGAGCTGTGATTCGAGATCAAAGGAGGGCTCATCTGATGACTTTAATCCTAATATATTCATTGATACTGATTTCTTGAAAACCAGTGATGACTTATTCAATGAGAACACCTTTGATTGTTCTCTTGAAATTACAACTACTAGTAATGATTTTCTAACATTAGACACGAATAACTTTTTTAAAGATTCTGTTAATTACATCAATAGATGTGATACTCAAATCCCATCTAATGATCACTCTTATGATGGAGGTTACAATAGACTCGACCTTAAATGTACTGAGTATTTTGATGACCTTATCATAAGTAGTCAATCCCTACCTTCTTCTGATCTCGGGTGTGGCTCATCTGAGCACTTATGTTCAAATTTTGATACTGAAGTGAAAGATATTAACCAATCTGACACTATAAACTCTATTTGTGATTTTCCCACTATGGGCACCCACTTTGATAACAACAACTTAAACCCTTACTCTCTGAGTGACTGTAAGCCATTATCGAATGCTTTTAATATTTCTTCTTCTGTTGACATTCGTGAAATACCTGAATTTTTTCAATTTAACCCTAAAAATAATATCACTTTGTCTGATGGGTCTGAGATTACAAACAACTCTAATGTGGTTAGACTTTTCAATATCCCGCGTACTAATGTTGACCGTACGGTCAGTGCTCAAAAAGCTAGATTAACTAGAGAAATAAATGACAGGGAAATTTGGGATTTTAACTCTTTACTTGAATTCCAACAAAATTATGTTGTCACCCCTTTATTTAAACGATTTGGTGATAGACTTAACTTCACTGTTGGTCAACTTATTAATGATCAAGTAAATAATATTCAGAGACTGTATAAAAATTGTTTGGAGCTCTCATCCATTAGAGAATTGCCAAACATTACATTTATATGCCCTAATGATGAGGATTCAGAACTTCTCATAGAGATCCACCGAATTAAGAAAGAGGGTAACTGCAAGAACCATCAGATCATTAAAATAGTTAAAATAGACTTTGACACAGGCTTAACACTCTCAATGATCCTTAAAACTATGATTCAGTGGCTTGAAAAATGGATTCCTTTTTCTATGAGGAGCCGTTTTACTAATGAATTAGTTAATTGTTGTCTTTTGTTGAAGAACCGTAATTTTTATGGTCGTAAATGAATACTATTTTGACTTGTATTTTCTTTTTTAAAAAAAATTATTAATGTTTTAGTATTACATTTGTTTTATAACCTTTATTCTGTTTTACGTTATATTTATATCAACATTTAATCATTCGTTTTATTGTAGTTTTAGATTACCATTTAGTTATTAATTATGAAGTTTGACTCTTATTACCTCCACATATTGCTTGTATTTTTTTTTAAATGTATTATAAATTGTTTATCGAATTATTTTTAATGATTTTACTATTATACTGATTATTAATTAATATTTGAGTCTTTTTGAATGTTATCAATAAAAAATTTGTTGACGCATCTCCATGGCTACGTAAGTGTGCACATGCTTTATTTATTTACATAAAGTTACTATTTATTAAATATTCTCCCGCACTATCTTTTTTTTACTTATAATTTGACCCCTCATTTGTATTCGCTTTCGATTTGTTGTTTTAAAACAATCCCTTAAAAACTTATGAACATCCATATTGAATCTATTTGCTATGGATGCGCATATTATGAAAAATGTCAATGTTCTTGACTGTGCACTTGTTTATGGCTCTGCTCTTAATTTTGAGTGTAGAGATGTTATTAATGCCATCAAACAATCTTTTAATTGTTCTTCAATTAGTTATATATTATTAAGTTGCTATAAAAGAGGTGATAATATTCATGTGATTTTTAAAAATAAATCAGACGTATCACGTGTCTTAAGTCAAGGTTTAGTTATAAACAATCTGACAATATATCCATCTCTTTCTTCTGATAAACCAACTGAATTAATTTTTTCTGAAATACCTGTGTATTTTGATGCTTCAATAATAAATTTTATTTGTGATAAATATTTTAAAAACATTATTACCTGTATTAAACCGACTCGTATTTTGGATGAATTCGATCTCAATACAAGAAGTTTTATTGTAATAGCCAACATTAATCCATCCATTGATTTTGACAAAATTAATAAAACTTTTATTATAAAAGACGTTAAATTAGGAACTAATATTACAGGGAAGATATCATTATCTAAATGCTGCCATATTTGCAATTCTTATGGTCACCATAAAAGTAAATGTCCTCAACTTAATACTTCTTCATTTAGTAATAGTGATAATTTTTCTGCCTTTTCTATTCTTCCGCAAAATTTCTCATCTAAACCAAGATCTCGTGAATCTGGTTCATATAATAAATCAAAATTAG
>JAQIVF010000158.1:0-32023 GCA_034698365.1 Steganacarus magnus
TTTTAACCTATCCGGCAATTTTAACTCGGGTTAACCTTAACCGGTTAAAAGTTAACCGTTAATTTGCTCATCTCTAACTTAAACACTAACCCGAACTCGAATTCTAAATAAAATTCCTTTGAAAATATATTTTTTCAATAATGAATTGATAAAATTTTCTAAAATTCTTACTTTTCCAGAACTTTTACTTGATAATTACTTTAAAACTTGCAAATATAAAATTACAAAACATTTGGGTATTTCGATTTTAGTTAAAATTTAATATTATCTTTTAACAATTGAGTTTTGGAGTCCGAGTCCGGGCCTTACAAATCATTTGGACTATGAACTATAGAAAGGAGTCTTATATATCTTGGTATTTAATTAAAAAATTGAAGTAAAATTAACTCTAAAAAAAATAAACTTCGTTCTTAAGTCAAGTGATAAAAATAAGTTAACCGAACTTAATTTTTTATTGTTTTATTAGACTTTAAAAATAAATGTACTGATACTATCGATTTAATTGTTTGATTAAATTTACTTACATATAAATATTTTTTTTTGACAGTCAAAATTTTCAATGATCAAAATTACAAAATCCTGCAGACTCTGCAAGGATCTGCTTACTAGAATTCAGTGCAAATGATTGAAATAGTTAAGTGCAAAAACTCACTGTTTTAGCTTATTGTTTATTTTCATAAAATAGCAATTCAGAGAGATATCAAATTTAGAAAATTTTAAGCGTGTTTTTATAACTCGTATTATTATTATAATATATAACTTAATTCGAAAAATACTGTATAAGTTATAGCACATTTCTTTTCTTATTATTTAACTATTAACTTAATTAAATTAATATTAAATTTTTAGTATTAAATTTGGTTGGCGGTCATGCATCGAAATTAAATCTGAATCGTCAGTGAATTCGATAAATCCATACAAAAGGTTTATGATAATAAAATTTTTAAAAATAAATTGGTTTGGATTTCAGATCTTTTAAAAGGGTAATTCAAAATTCAAACTTTCACTGAAAATCTTTTTTATTTAAAATTTTTAATAACAATTTGAACACATAATATCATTTAACACAAAATAAATTGAATTCAAAACTACCAAAACAAGCCAAAAATAGAAATTTTATTTATAAATACTGAGCATATTTATTTGACATTTGTTTGAATCAGTATAGATTCTTCACTTCTCATAAAAGTTCGCACTAGTTTTATAGATAAAAGCTCAAATTCAAAAGTTCATCAAAAGTTCAACAGTAAAAAAATAAAACATTTAACAAACAGAAATGTTAAGGTAACATAAAAAATTTAGCCATCTAGAGGACAAAATTGAAACAGATATATATTTTTAAAGACTTCAAATAACTTCGAAAAACTTTAAATATAAGAGCTGAATGTTGAAGAAAAAGTACTTTTATTTTAATGAATACATTAAAAAGACAGAGCAACACAATAATTACTGCGTTAATTAGGGATAAGATTATCATTGTAAACTTAAATTGCAAAATTTTACCGAAATTCAATAAATCATAATTAGACTTTAATAAAGTTATCCAACTTTTTATCATTTAAATGATTTTAAAATTACTTGTGTGCTTTTTAAGTAATTATGCAATAGGACTCGACGAGTTTTTAAAAAAAAAATAGATTGATAGCCTTAAGATATTTATTGGGTTAAAAGAACTTTTATTTTAAATAATTGTTTAGATCTTATTATATAAACCATATGTTAAGCCATTTTTTCATTTTTTCGAACAGAATCTTTAAATAAGACAATTGTGTGTTAAGCAAATAATTAAAAGAGGTTTGGAGTATAATTTATGATTTTTAATACTGCTCAGAATTTCGTATTTAATGTTTAATTACTTTGATATTCAGACATTCAACTGCTTTAATATTATAAATAATCTTATAATTATAAAATCTGTCTTATGGTGAAAATAGCATAGTATAAAATCTATTTACAAAACTGATTCGTGAGATAAAATCTGCTAAAATGAGATTTGAATTTATTAGAAAATTGGTTAATACAAGAATAAAGAAAAATAAGTAACCAAAATAATTATTATTTGCTACCATTAAAAAATTTGTATTCTATTACAGAATTTATTTAAACACATTTTAAATTTTAATTAATTATGTTGGATTTTATTATTTATATAAATTATTATTTGATTCATATCATTAATAACCAACAATATAATATGTAGCTTTGAAAACCTTTATTAAGGCATTATTGAAATAATGAATAATTAATGACGTGAATGTAAAAATATTCAAGTATTAATCAATCATACAAACATCAATGAGTGATTAATATCTGCTTAATTAAGCTTAACTTAAGTTGAAGGTAAGTTATCATACGCCCATTAAGCCTAAACGCGGTCACTTTCCTTGAGACTTCCAAAAGCTCGAAAATGAAGCTTCCTATCACTCTAGATAAAAGAATTTAGTAACAAGTGCTCAACTTTGAGAGTTATTTCGTATTACATTACACATTACCTTCCATTGCTCTACTAAAGTTTTGCAAATTAGATGGTAAATCAACTTTTTTGTATTGTCCATAAAGCTTATTGTATTACAAAAAACAATTACTGAATTACTATTAGTTTATCCACAAAATAAATAATTTTCAAAAAAGTTCGGTTTAAAACAAGCAAATGCTTAAAATTTATAGTTGTTTAAAATCAATTAGAAATTTTTAAATCAGTCCAAAAGTTTCCAGCCCTAAAAGTAAAGGTGCTATTTGTTCACATTAATCAAACCATACCAACCCAAACCATAAATTTTAAATGAAAACCAATCCAAATCAAACCAAACCATGGGTAAACCATTAAACCATTTGCATGTTTTGCATTTCAAATTATATAAATAAGTTCAAATTTAACATCTAAAATTTAATTTTAAAAACATTTATAAAGTGAATATTTAAAAAAATCAATTTCCACTAAATTTTTTCCTTTTTACCGAAGTAATAATAAAAATTAATATTGTTTTCTGATAAAAAATTTCAATTTTCCGGTTAAGAATATAGTTAATGGTTTAATGGTTTGTAAATGGTTTTTCTTTGGAATAATGTAACCAAACCAATCCAAACCGTAGATTAATAGTTAAAACCATGGTTTAACCATTACTAACCAAACCAATAGCACCTTTACCTAAAAGTCCTAAGAACCTGAAGTATTCCTAGCTCTAAAACATTTTTTGAATTTATTT
Organism: Steganacarus magnus; assembly: GCA_034698365.1. Taxonomy (NCBI): domain Eukaryota; kingdom Metazoa; phylum Arthropoda; class Arachnida; order Sarcoptiformes; family Steganacaridae; genus Steganacarus; species Steganacarus magnus. Next base: position 3,207 of record JAQIVF010000158.1, read on the forward strand.
GAAAATCAATAGATATAGTGCATTAAGATATAAGACCCCGTTTATTAAAAAGGTTTAATTTTGAAATATTGAAAATTTTTCATTGCATGATTGATATCAGTTTTAAAATTGATTGAAATTTTTGGAAATGACATAGAAAATAATCATAGAATGCTAATTAAAGTTGTAATAGGTTTGACGCTCTGCCAAACTGTCTCGAACCGCTAAAAACCTTTTAAAAAATAAACCGAACCGAAAACCGTGGTATAAACCGCCAAAACTCTAGCTCATAAATTACTGTTTAAAATCTTATAATATTCAAAATTAGCTTATCTTATAAAATACTTTAGACCAATTAAAAAATTTATTAGGTTTATAAATAAATAGATTTGCGTATTTGAATTATAAAAAATTTGAATTATTTAAAAGATAAAAAAAGATTTTTAAAAGATAAATATATATTGAACCCAAACCAGCCATATGTCAAGAATCTATTTTATTAGTCTAGTACCAAACAAAAGGAGATTATAAATAGTGATTTAATTTAGACAGATCCTAATTTGCATCATTTCTAATTTTGACCCAATTTTAATTTTTATTTAACCATTCATCCCTATAATTTATTTTATTTTCAATATTCAACTTAAAATTTACATTAATATATATTTGATCCAATTTTATATAAGTTTTATAATTGTGAAAATTATATTAATATCGGAATTATAAGGTAAAATTTAATTTTCAAATGCAGGCATGCAGTAAATAACGTTACAGCGGTTCTGGAGGCTGGCTTTCTCTCCAGAATCTTCATCACAATCTATTACCAAAATATTAAATAATTTTGACCCGAATCATAATTAAATTGAAACTAACATTCTGATTCTTAATTATAAATACTAGCAATTATATTCACAAATTCGAAATAAAGATTACTATATGAAGAAGATATTAACTTATTTAAATTAAATATTAACAACAACTTATAAAGTTGAACACACGAATTAAGAATGTGAAACGAGTCAACAGTAAATAGAGTAAAATAGCCGCAATTTAGTCTAAGAATAAATAGCGCTAATTTTACTGTGTTAAAACAATTTATTTAAGTAAAGATGTGAAGACCTGTTGCAAAAATCATTACAAACACACACAACACACCAATAAGATAAAACGCATAAGTTAGACATTAAGTATTTACTCGCTATAACACCAGCAAGAAAGTAATTTAGCAAAAAAAAAACCATAAAGAAAAGCCTAATGATGCGAATTATATGAGAAAAGTCTGTATAAAACATACCAATGGGACTCAAGATGGAATTCGAGAGGAATCTTAACGACAGAATTGAGATTAAGCAACATTGAATAGCAGTGAATATAAATCTATTTCTTTGAGTTCTTTTTATATTTATCTGGTTTTCATAAAAACCTTTTCCCATTTCTTCGGATCTGATTTTAATATAAATTATTTACGTTTATCCCAAAAACGAATAAATTTCAATATAAATAGATATTTATAAAATAAACTTGTTATGAAAAAATCATGACAAACGTATCATAAATAAGATAATAAATAAATAGTGAAATATAAAAAGTAAACAAAATGAGAAAAGTATAAGTTTATATTCTTTGCTTTATAAGTGTGGAGAAGTATTATGTCGTTTCTATTTAGAAACACGTGTATAAAACTATGTTTTATTTTGTCAAACTGACTGCAATAGCAGTGAAAAGAGAAGAGAAAAAAACACTGAAATGACTGCATTGGACTAAAACTGGAAAAAAGTAACTTTATTGAAACACTTGATGTCGAAATCAAAAAATAATGTTAAGGGAATAAAAGGTAGTCATTTTCCGCTTGACGGCTACTTATATGCTGGAAAGGGTAAGTTCGTGCTCGGCATAGCTTCTAACTCTTGAGTTTCCAGAGCAACCTCAAGTCATAACAGTTGTATGACAAGAATATCCACTTAGACTAATTTGATTTTTGCGGTCTGTTCACCCTTTTTTATTTTTGCTTCTTTATCTTAACGCGATGGCGATGAAAATCTAAAACATTAAGAAAGACAAACTCTCACAGAAGAGCCACTCGCGGGGATAATATGATTAGGGCTCACAAAGAAATAGTGGTGAAAAGATGCATTATATTTGTCTACGAGAGCAGCTTTTGTGCTTAATTATAAAACATAATGGAAGCGAAAGAAAGTGTGAACTTTGCTTTATTATTTACAACAGTAGTAGTGTTGCATTAAATTATAATGAAGCACATCTTTACTTGTTTACTTGCACATCAAAAAAACAAAACTTCTTGTTCAGTTTTATAGTTAAAGCGCAAAACACCATTACATTACTTAACAGCGGTATGAATTTATAATTAATTTTATTGTATAAATTTAGGAAAGAATAGGATTCGCATTCACACTCAATGTGATTGCATAATAATGGTGAGTTATATGTTTGTTGCGCACTCGTGAGCAAATTCTTATCATAACACAGCACTCATATCCTAACACACAACACACACTCGCATCGCACACAAAACTCAAATAGAGAGATTGTATTGACCATTTGTGAATGGAAGAGGGTATTAAATGAATTGAATGTATTTTCAATGTATTCCCTACACCTGCCTTTAGTGGCTTTGTAATTACTCTAATTTTGAATTAACAAATGTTGTAGTTTGGCTTATGCTTACCCGAGCTTTGGGCTAAAATTATACCAGAGTACTAAAGGCTTGTCAACGATATTGATTTTGAAATGAATGCACATTAGTGTATGCCAGTGTGTGTGAGTGTGTGTATGTATACGTTTAATAATAAAATTGAAGAATTAACAGAGAAGAAAATAAACGTTTTAAAAGCGAGATATAAAGTTTTGGTGGAGTCAGAAAAATGAGAATAGCTTTGGGCTTAAGTTAAAAGCATTTTCAAGCATATCTTCAGCTAATGCTATAAGCATTAGAAAAAGGGGTGTAAAAAGTTTTAATACCCGAGAAAAAATTATATATTAGATGTGGTTGCATGCATGGATGAGGTCATAAATTGCGAAGCAGCACATCAAATCATTTCATACTACACACTGTAAAGAAGTAGATGTAGTTTGCATACAACACACACCGCTTCGCTTTGTTTTACTAGCTATACGAAGCTATACTAAAGGATTGGTTGAGAAGAAGAAGTAACGCATATATGAATTAAGCATTAGCAACATTCATTTTCAAATGAAATGAGTAGATAGGAAACGAAAACAAAAGAGCCAAACGCAAACATTGAAACAAAACAGTTGAGACCAAACCTAAGAATAATATATAGGACAACGAAAAACTAACAGAAAAGCAGATTCAACTCTTTTAACCATTTATTTTCTCATATACTCTCCATCTTTAGCTCTTTATATAAATTAATTTTTCAAATATTCATTTCATTGTATAAAATCAAAGAATATTCACTCTTTTAAAGGAAAAACAAATTTAAGAAAAATTCTAAATTTTTCATTAAAGAAAATTAAATAATTTTTAATATGTAATAAAATTTTCAATTATTTAATAATGTTCAATATTATGTATAATAATAATAATGTATATAAAGTGAAAAATAATAATAAAGTATTGCTTATGTTGGCTTCCTTAGCAACTGTACAGTAGTTTTGGTGATGTTTGATAGCAGTGTTGGTTAGGCATGTATGGGTTTGGCTACCTTTAACTTTAAAAGCAATAACAACAACCACAAAACATTCCCTCTAAACTTCTTTGGAAAAAGTAATTCATTAAATAGAAATTGTTACAATAAACTATATTTTAATATATTGCATGAATTAATTTTGATGGCTGGCAAAAGTTATTTGAAAAAATGTACTTTTAATATTAACTTTGAATGAGGCAGTGTTTTCTTTTCTGCTGCCACTAAAGTTAATGTAACTCTCATCAAGAGTGCACACAAAGCTGATAGCCTTCTGCTCTTTCAAATTTTCTAAATGAGTTTTCTGAAGTATATATTTTGTAAGTTACAGCAAACTCACAGTCAACTCATCTCATCTCAACCCTTTACTTCCAGCAACCAACTTCTCTTTTGATAAAAATATTCCCCTTTGAGAAAATCGATAAAAAGGACTCCTTGATTTGCCTACAGCTAATGAATGTATAACACTAGTATAAGAGAGAGCATAAGAGAGAGATGATGAGAGAGATGATGAGAGAGAGAGAGAGAGAGAGAGAGAGAGAGAGAGAGAGAGAGAGCTTTTAACCCGTTTCCTGCTTCGTTTGCTTCTAACGAAAGGGTTAAGGGGACGTTACCTTAATATTTAAAGCCTTTTATGACAAGCAAATACTGTTAACAGAATAAGGCATAAGCTATATATATAGTAATGGTATAGTGCGACAGAATTTTCAATTTCTCTACTTATACTTTGTTATATAATATGGTAGTAACTTAGCAATTTAACAGTACAGCCATACACACACTCACACACACAGCCACTGCAGACACTGACGAAATGAAAGTAAAATACTTTGAAAGTAATGGTTGAGTTGTATTGAAAGAAAGCGTCTTTAAGGGGGTTTAAAACGCTATATAGACTATTGAATTTTTGAGTATAACTCAAGTATTAAAAGATAATTTTAATAAACATTTTAGTCTAATATAATACATTGTCTAAAAACAAAGGATTGAAGTATTATCGTCTTACTAGTGAATCAATATTTTGATTACACGAATATAATAAAACTAGTGAAATGCATGTGAATCACCAAACAGCAAATATTTGAATGTATAGCATAATATTCATGTGCAGTTACTTGAGATGTCGATACGGTCTAATGCAATCTAATGCAAATCTCTTATTTCAGGGGTGAACACTTAAATGCTTAACATATAGACGTATAGCAACATATATAGCATGTTATACGCTCACACACTTTAAACGCATATTTCAGGTGTTCATTTATTTTTTAACATAATTATACTTTGTAACGGGAAGACGAATAGTCTCAACAAACACAAGCATATTAGAGTTATAAAGCAATAGCTTGGATGCAAAGTTCACATAACCATCTGTTGAATGTTTTTCTTACAAAGATTACAACTCAAGTGATCTTAGCCTTAGTTAATTATAGTCACTTATGCAATGCGCAAAAAAACTGTTGTATTACTTATGAATATATAAATTTTGTTCGCTTAGCGTTAACTTAAAGCTATAAAAGTCAACTCAAGTATACATAAATGTAGTCTTAAAAGATTAATAAGAGCCTTATCATTCGCTGCTTCAACACAAAACTAATATTGCTTATAAAATTGAGGCAATAGAAAAGATACATTATATTATTAATGCACATTTCTCAAACTATTTTATATTAAAAAATATAATGTGAATATATATTTCGATGCCATAAAACATTTTATAAAACTTATAAACACAAAAAAAGATTTGATAGGAGAAACTACTTGAATGAGTTTGCAATGCTTGCAGTGCCTGCTTATGTGAGTGCAATGTTTTAGTCAGTGAATGCCTGCTCACTCACTCACTCACTCTCTCTCTCTCTCCCCAGCGACCAAACACATGATAATCCATTGAATCGTTTCTTTGTGCACATGAAATATACTCACTTATTCATTTCCACAGTACAGTAAAGATGAGGATGGAGGTGGTTGGAGGGGGTCTCTCCATCTGTGCATCGTCCGAAGGATGGCTGTGATGATCTTTAATATTTTCCCCAAACTCTAGTCTCATTAAAGATGACTCACACTGCCCTTCTCGAGGCTATATTTCAACGTGTTCGGCAACAAAAGAATGCTGATCTCTCCCTCAACTCTCAATGTACTCTTGCAGCATGCAATCTGACATCTTTCCCCAATCTGACATCTTCCCCCTCAAGTACCATTTTCACTTTCTCCCACAGTAAGAGTAATCTCACCCTCAGTGAATCATCAGAAGGGGCCCGAAAGAAAAGGCACACACCAGACGGTCGCAGCGAAATCTCTAATATTATTGCATTTCTAGCGAGCATTCACTTCTTGTGAATTGCTTATCAATGTATTCGCCGAATCACAATGAATTAATAGTACAGCAAACAAAGAAGAAAGTATAAGTTTTATATGCTTGCATTAAGTTTCATAAAATGCTACAAATTTTCCATTCAATTATTATTTAAATTTGTATAATACTGTATAACGGTTTTATTGGAAATTTACAAACTTCAGGTCATATAAAACAAGACTAGTTCATAATTATTAAATAAATTTAAATATTTTTCGACAATAAGAAATCACTAATGAATAAAGTGTAAAAATAACGAGTAAATTAAAGATAACACAATGCGAAATTAACTATCAATCAATTGTCGGTTCAACTTTCGTTCATTAATCAACAAATAAATACGCAAATAAAAATTAAATCATATTAACTTTTTTGCAAATTATTGATAATTTTGTGCAAAAACAGTAACAATTGTTTAATTTAAATAACTTAAAATATGAGTAAAATTCCATTCAAAAAATTATAACAATTGTAAATTAGAAGAGAGAGTTATTAATAGTGAGAAAACAGTTTCTATAATAAGGATTTGCAATGTGAAAAATAAATATTTCCTACTTTTAATTAGAAATAAATGAATATTGAGGTGAATAATAATAATACGTTTATCAAAATAGTTAAATAAAATAATTTTAGGATCTGTAAATGAAAACATTTTGCCCACAACTAAAGTAATGTCTGTAAAGAGAATTTTTTTTCGAAAATGGGTATTCAGTGAACTCAACTTATTTTCCATTCCATTTCACAGATTAACCGCTGCCAAAAGAAACTCATAACATAATAAAAACGTGCAAAACTGATTTTTAGCATTAAAAAACCAGTTGAGTTAACTTAATTAATAATTAACATAATTCATGACGGCTACATAATCATAGAATATAAAGTCTAAAATGACAATATTGCACGAGAGCTGTTTTTAATGGTTTTCAAAATTTAGAAATTTTTATTACTGTGGTTAAAATAATGATAATCAAACGTAACCACAATTATTATTCACTACATTTATAAATACAATATTATGAAAACATTGCGTAACTTAAGTAACAAAGTCGAAAAGTGTAATTGAAATTAAAAGTTTTTAACTAAAAATATCACTATTTATTCCTTTGTATTATTGTTATCTCAACAGTTTAGACAGAAAATAGTTTAATAATTTACATATAGTTTATAAATACTAAGTAAATTTAATAAATAATTGTTATTTATAACAATTGGTGAAAATTCAAGTTCTAAACAGAAAATTTTGAATATAAAGTTATTTAATATTAATTTTGTACTGTATAATATAAAACTACGTTGAAAGTAATTAAACGGAAAAAATTAAAATTAAATTAAAATCTCTTATAAAGATTCGAAGTCAAATCAAAGCATTTTATGTAAGTTATTTAAAATTAAGTTAAGTTTGATTAATGATTAAAATAAAAACTTAATTTCAGCTTATTTTACATTGATTTAAATTATATGACACTAATATACGTTATGAATATTTTAATAAAAAAACGTAGTTTATACAACTACACAAAAAAATATTAGAAGTACACCAGAAATTAGATTTGGAAAAAATAACACAAATATCAATGAGTACTGTAAAGTTTTATGCTTATAATTTGCTGTATGCATTTTTAAATAATGTGTAATGAATTAAAATATAACGAAGCAAATTTTAATTCATAAACACTGCCATTATCTAAATAAGCTTTTGTGGCATACTTTTAAACAATTTTTTAATTTAAGGCAATAATCTCTTAAATTATTAAAAATTCATATACAACATGTGGGTATCCGCGATTATTTTTTTGTAAAACGCAAGAGTTTCGAGATTCTTAAGTTTTAAAAACACTGTGCAATTGCATTGCGATTTGATGCAGTATTTTTTACTCATTTTACCCCACCTTTAAATAAAAAGGCTTCTAACTTAGTTTGCTGTGGATATAATGAACAAAAAATACTGCTAAATCAAAATACTTGAACATAGCATCGCTAGAATAGTCGCAATAAGAGTGAAAACGGTTATAATTGAGTTGCTTTATTGGGGCAATTATAGAAACCCCCATCGATCACACAAACATTATGTAAAAGCAAATGAACGCAATAGAAAAGCTTGTATGACATTGTAAATTAATATAACTGAACATTAACAGTAAAAATCAAAGCAAACCTACCATTTAAATGTTTCTTTTTTTGGTGAAATATTGTTAAACGTGGCGATTGTTCCGCACAACAATACTTGTTTACTATAAGATTCTTTCTTCAGTGTCTTCTCTTCTTATATTCTATTTATAAAGAAATTTATTTCATATTTGCAAAAGAATACATTATATTTATAGAAATATTATAAGTAATGCATATTTGCACAGCAACTCAATGATCTTTATCGCACAGCAAATCTTCAAGTAATAACTATTGAAAACACGTAACAAATACGTTGCTAATACATTGAATAACTGTACAGCTATTGCACAACTTGTTATCCAAAATAAAGTTTATTTTTCTATAACATATTTTTTCAAATAAAAATAAATTTTCGGAACAATAATTAATTATATGTTAAATATAACTTACTTAATATAATATGACTATTTTAATGGTTAATAATAAATTAAACGAAAAAAATATTAAATAGAAATTAAATCAATATATTATTTATTAAAATTCAATCTCACATAACTGTTTGAACAGAACTGCACTGATTGGTTAGTTAGCACTGACTTGATCATAGATCTATTATCAAAACTTAGTTTACTCAACAGCTTAGCGATATTGCATTATACTATATTCGATTTTCAATCATACAAATTATACATAACAGAATATTTTAACTTATTTTTTATGGTTCTTACACTTTTCTTTCGAATCTTTTCAATATTTACAATAGCAATAACTATAGCGTAACATTTGAATGAATAAACGTAGAGAGAGAGAGAGAGAGTCTTACTGTTAGTTTGAGTAGAATTATTTGGAGCATACGATATAATAGTCTAAGTTATGCCAATACAAAAAAAAGTGTAGTGTATAAGTAGTAATAGTTATAATTTTATATCTATTGGCTGACACACATTAAATGATGGTGGTTTGTATTAAATTACAAACTCGAATAAAAGAAAAATAAATGTTACATATCTTGTTGTTTTTTTAGTTATGTTTTGATTCTACACTTTTTATTAGTAATTAGTTGAGAATCAAAGATCATTTGAGCTGAATTACAATTACAATAATAAAGTATAATAAAGTATACTTTGGAATAAAACTTTCTATTTTATCACAAATGTTTTAATAAATTACTTGTTTTTTGAGTAAAAATCGCTTACAAATTGTTTACATAAACTTTGAATGCAAATGAGTAGCGGTTTCTGACGACAAGAATCACCAAAATGTTAGGATTTAATAGCTAAATGTTCACCTGTTGCTAAAACGACTAAACAATTAGTTATAAAACTATTAAGTTATTGTAATTATATTAAAAGTAATGTTTAATAATTCACATAACTTTTGCTCTTTTCTTATTTAGATTTTTTTGTAGTTATGGGTAACTATAATTTAGTTTCTTAGGATTATATAAAATGAATGATAAGTCTAAATATGCAGACATTATCAAAACGCGCAAAAAATATCGATCCACCGAAAGGTGGAATTGTGGACATGAGTAACAATAAAGTGTGAGTGTTGTTAAGAGGGAATAAGACACAATGACATTGTAGAAACAGAATATGAGCTTTTATGTTGCCAAGAAAACTTAATTACAAAAGCCAGTCACGATTTTCTAATACTGCTTTTAAGAAATTTCTAAAGAACATTTGCTAGGAATTAATATGTTCTGGTAATATGTGGAGTAAAAACTCTACCAAATGACGACAATAAACTATATGAATTAGCATAACCTTATTGCACGTCTTTGCATACTTATTACTTGGTTTAGTTTTCAATACCATTATATATACTCAAAACTGTTACCCGATACTCTCTTTACTCTCTTTTGGTATGTATTCTCATAACTATTTATTTGCATAAACATCTATATATGGTTAATGCGTAACATTTTACCAAACCATTACGTCGCTATTTCTATATTGATAAAAATTTAATGTATAAGTGATGCCAAAAATTAAATTATACTCTAAACAACTGAAAAATTTCTTCATAAATAAGTGAATTTTTTAATAAAAATATTATACAAAAATAATTTTACATTATATATAAATAATTTAGAAAAACAAATACTTTAGTTACTTCGGGTAAATATAAATAATCAAATAAATATACAGTACTGTATTAAAATGTAAGTTAAATCTGAGGGTTAAAAACTTTTAAAGACTACAGTAGTTTTGAAAGAATTAATTACCTTATTTTATGAAATATACGGTACTTTAAAAACGGTCAAAATTCACGAAAAGAATAAAATTAATAAGAAAAAGCATTACTAACAAGTCTACATTACCAATGGATGGATTTATAAATATTTGCTTCATTTTTGTTCAGGTAAATAACATAAATACTAAAGCTCTCTCTCTCTCTCTCTCTCTCTCACTCACTCACTCTCTCTCTCTCTCTCTCTCTCTCTCTCTCTCTCTCTCATCATAATTTCGCATTTTTATAGTTAAAGTTAATGGTCCTTAAACTAGTAGCAAATAAAATATTTAAATGAACATTGAATTAGCAACATATGCTAGTCTACTGAAATAATTTTTTGTTTCATAAAATTCCGGAAGTTAAGTGAAAATATTCGTAAAAATTAACTATAAAACTATTCATTTAAGTTATTATTATTGATTTTCGCAAAACTTTGCATTTAAAAAAGAAATCTAATTAAGTTAATATTTTAATTATATAAAGAATTTAAATAATAGATTTATACTAAATTGAAAATTGCAATCTAATAATAATTATTTAGAACAGATTCGCTGAGCAAAACAATAAATGAATATCGCAATAGTGAGATAACTTACTTTATACTGTAATAGAATTGGTAGAACATATGAACACTCGTTGCATTTACTTACCTCAGAGTATAGCTTATCATAGCATGACACCACATATTAGGGTTTGGTGTGTTCGTCAACAGCGATATTCGACAATAGAGCACAAGCTTTATTTAAGTTTTTATAGTGCTCTAACGTTTTACGTTTTATGTCTCTAAGAAATACTATTTGGGTGGAGTTGACATAAGCGAATATATATCGCTTCTTCTTAAATGACTGCCAACGAAGTATAAGTTAGAGAATAATAGTAAAACGTTACCATTATATAGCGCGAGCTTAGTTTCAGCGTAAGTAAACCATAAAATCGGTGCAAATGTTTGGCAAACACGTTGTTGTCTACAACTTATAATTTCTAGAAATCGATCTAAAGGTGAATCACTGAAACTCTAAATAAGTACAACACACGCACCACATTAATGCGTATAAACGCCAAATAAACACAAGTTTAGTTAATTGAAAAGTTTTTAATTTACAATTTTTAAGCGCACAGGTTTACTATTTCTTTTCAAATTAATATAACGCCAACCAAAATATATATACGCAATAATACTATATGTACGTAAAACTTATAAACTAAACACAGAAAGATAATGTTGCCAATAGTGTATGAAGTACTGTGTATTGTGTTGCATATTCGCAGGCAATCAAGTCTGAGGGGAGAATATTTTGAGATGTGAATATTAGGGGAAAGTGGGAGAGAGAAGGAGAGGGAGAGACGCGAACAAACCATCAGATGATGAGATGATGCGAAATAAGTTTCATTCTGTGAAACGCTAACAGGAAAGTGAACTCAAATTGGTTATTGGTTTGGCGCCAGTCGTTAAATTGAGTACAACTCATTTTTTTTTTATTATCATATGTTGTATTTATTAACGATAAGATTCATTTTATACCGTAAACCTAATGCTTGTACGTTCTAATTATTATTAGCCCACATCAACACAATTATGCATTAAAACTGCTGGTAGAAAATAGCTTTGCATTCATTATATTCAAGAAAATTATCTTTTGTTTCGAACCTATTAATTGATTTAATTCTTAAAAATAAATCTAACAAACTTTATGATTACTGTTTATACTTTGATAACTACGAGATAAAGTTACGCGTTGCTACAGTTTTTCATAGAAGAGAACGAGAACTGAAGTTTTATATTATATAATTGCAAAAAATATAACATTATGTTTTATTCATACGACTAATTAAAGTTTAAAAATTATCAGTGAATAACTTTTTGAAAAAAGTTTTGCTTACCTTTTAATGTATTAGCATTGATTGAATTGTTTTGTATTTGAATTTGGAAGTAAAAAGCATACTTTTAAAGAGACAAAGCTGTGTTCAATAGCTTTTCTAATGCCTAAAACTAAACACATTTATACAGCCGTCCAAATCCCGAAAGCGTGCTTTGCCCTAATGCTTGACTCATACTATACTTAAGCATATATTACGTCAACATTATATTACACAAAAAATATCCCTATTCTAACATTTTTAGAATTATATTTTTAGAAGAGATCATAAAAAATTAAAACATAAAATTTCCATTATAATAGATAAATCATAAAATTCAGTTAAAATATTTGTCAATCCGTTTAATAATTTTCATTTAATTTATTATTTAGTGATTTTAAGTTAACATTAGCACTTACATCGGTTATAAATGGCTAATTATTAAATCATTATTATAAATAATAAACAAATAGCAGTTCGTAATTATTAACTATCTTTTATTAAATTTAGAATTACTTGTAAAACTTTAATTTAAGAATTATAATAACTTAACTAAAAATAACAATAAAAGAATTAAAGCAAATCTAAAACATTATTGATGTTGAAAATAATAATAAAATAGTGTAGTATGACATGAGGCGCCCTCACATCACATCTCATCTCATATCGCCAGCAGTTGTGTTTTATTCATAATAGTCTATGAGTAACCGGTGTTTGTTGGCGATTGGCGTGCGTTTTCACTGCTGCAGCACTTATTATAGGCCACTGTCTCTACTATATAGCACTGTTTGATGCTCGCACTGCATATAACACATACAGTATAAAACACCGTTTAACACTAAAATAGTTAGAAACAGAAACACACCAAATCAATATGGCGTCATTGTTGACATCGAAACGCTGTTTTACTAACCACTTATTTCGGTTAATATCGACTCACTGTTTCAAATGCAATCGTGTCTATAGTCGAACAAAACTAATCGAAACCAAATCATTAATTTCGAGGTAAAATATTATTAAATGATAAACGAAACGTCACTCGTTGTGATAAATTTATATATGCCTTTCTTTTACTCAATATATTCCTGTTGTGATTGACAGCACATGTCTGTCTATATATGATATAATTATTATTATTGTTTGTAATAAATAAACTCTTTTCGAATAAATTTACTTTTTATTTTATTATAATAGAAAAATATTTGTGTAGTTAATTGTTATTTGATTTTTTTGATTGACTTGTTTTTGTAATGCAAATATTTAGCAAAAGAAAATCTCATTGTAAATAAACACATGAATATTGCATTATTTTAAAAATTCGTAGTTTTATAAAATTAAAATTTAACACATTATTATAGGAATAATTGCATATCATTCTCACGAAATAACTTCGTTAATAAATGTGTGGACAATAATAACTCGATTCGTCATTTGCACAAAACATGTTCGCTTTGTAAGAAATGTGTTTGAAATGTCAAATAATTATTTTAAAGAAATAAATATAAACAATTATTTAGGCGATGAAGTGCGTGTCATACAAGTGCCTCAATTGGCCGAATCTCTTAGCGAAGGAGACATACGATGGGAGAAAGGTATCGCATTAAATGAAACATATGCACCGAATTAAATATTGTATGAAAATGTTTCTGTTTTCTTATGGCCATATAAGCTGTGGGCGATGTGGTCGCTGAAGATGAAGTGGTGGGCGAAGTGGAAACGGATAAAGTAAGCAAAATTATGCCAAGTTTTAATTATTTATCTCGTAGTTTACCCGTTTTTCATAGCGATTTTATCGCTCTATTCGTTGTTTTAGTCTCTAATAACATAAAATTTATTCATAGCTGATTAAAATTCGGTTTTTATGCCATCACTGGCTCGTAATAGAAAAGTGCATTAAATGCAATTAAAGTTAATTTTGATTCTCTCCTTCAAAACACGAAAAATAGTTTTTCAAGTTTGTTTGCGTTAGACATGCGATGTGTGGTTTTGCGCAAAAAAAGTATTGGTGGTAACATAACGGTATAACATAAACTACTTTTCGATTGAATCCCCGGTGTATTAGTAAAAGTTATGACTTTTCTCGTTTTGGCTCTTATTTTTAATAATATATTCATTAATAGCTTACGTTCATAAGAGCACGTACGTTAGATATTGTTTGCGAAAATGGATTATATATGTCTAATGTCCATCTGATAGTATATGAGAAGCGAAACTTTTTTGTGCGTTTAATTGCAATCAATTTAATTAGAAAATCGACTCGAAATGCTATTTCTGCTACTTTTACTGTTGATTATAGCGAGTGATAGCTGCTATAGAGATAGTTTTTGAATTGTTTATGTGCGTATGAGTTAGGAATTTAAGAATGACTTTAGATAGTAGTTGTCATAAGTAATATGGGAAGCAATGCACGCTTCCTAACATCGCAACCTTTTATATCTACTTATGGCTAGTAAAATATAGTTTTTTAGATGGGTGTGGTTCGCTTCAGTCACCCATGAAGTGAAGTCCCTTTTGTCATTACTAGCGAAACTTAACTATTCTCATTAGCAAGAAAGCATATATCGAATATATGAGCATATGAGTGCATAGTGCACAGGCATTGCTGGTTGTGGTGCACCACACTGTCTCTACAACAACACTGAGGTGCGCACCTCAGATCATATTGAGTTCAATTAAGTTTGCAGTTTGCAACTTAGGGTTGCTATGCTGGACAAAACGTGACATTAGTTATAGCTTACCAATTGAATACGCCTTAACTTTATTTGTTACTATGAACAAAATATTAATATTGTGGTCCTTACAGGAATTCCCAACTGTCCCTAAGATGTAATAATGCGGTCAAAGATTAAAACGAGAGTATAGAGTGACACAAGTAATAGTAATAGTGATAGCAGTACTAACTGTAATCGTAATGCGAGATAAGTTTCGCATTCATAGCGTTTCAATATCAATAATATGCAGCTTTGCATAGCGTTTTCCCGTTGCGTAGCATGCGTTTGCCTCAATTATGTATTGCACCAAATAATCATTAAATTTTTCTTTACCTCTTGCCTGCTATGGTATGAGATAAAACATCTCCGCTTAAAATACTCTTTTGACAATAATAGTATATTCGCTGATTACTGGCATGAAGTTTGCTTATTGTCTAAACTGAATATGACTGCAACCAAGTATTCCTTCTTTCGCTTAAAACATTATACGCACACATTTATTCAAATGATGAATTTCTTTTTTTATTTGTTTGTATAAGCATATCATTACCAGTTATTTATTTTGGTTATTGTAACAAGGAATGCATGCATTGCAGAGTGTGTGTCCAACTCGTCTTACTATTTGCTAACAAAGTTTTTTGATGTAAAGCATATACAGTCTATATATATATTCAACTTATTTATTGTTAATTATAACTTAAGAATGCAATATTCATTCATACGATCTTCATAAATCTGCATCAATATTTTTTTTTGTTCTCTGATGCTAATAGATATTAATATAACCGCACTTTCAAAGCCGTATTCAAATAAATAGCTTATAATGATTATAGCTCTGTGATGAAAGCTTTTTTTTGTTGCATATTCTTGAGGAGCAAAACTCTGTTATATAATACGTTAATTTGAATAGAATAAAAAATCCTAATGACAATAATTTAGTTGATGAGAAATTAGCTTTTCTAGAAACGAAAATCTTTTTCAATTAGTTAATCATTATCATTATCAAAGTCATTATGTTTATATAAATGTTAGTTTCTCCTATCATTTCTTAAAAAAAGGAATTGTTTTATCTTACTATTAATTCTAGTGTCAAAAAAAATAATACGCGCGATCTATAATAATAATATTAGGGGAACATAATAATAAATATGAAATGTCAGAAAAGTAATGATGCTTTAAGACTCGCTATTAAAAAAAATTTCTTGATTAATAAACAAAAAGTTTAATTTTTCATTTTATGAATAGAATTGCGATAACAGTTTTTTGCGATAATTTTGGTTTACAAATGTTATTTTAATGAATATAGAGAAGAGAAATATTAATCTATTAAAGAATTGTTACGGTAAATATCTTGAGTAGTTTATCTAAAAAAATACTTCTCTCCAGATAATGAAAAGTAAGGAATCATTATTTGAAATAAAAGCTTAATATTATGTTTAGAGTTGAAAACGTTTGACAATTGAATCGCTTTTTAAATAACAATACAGTATTATCGTAAGTTTTTTTATGTAATTAATTTAAGTATTATGGGAAATCGAAATATATATTATTTAAAAGATAAATTATTATGCAAGACATGTCAAGAACGCAAATATTTGTTTGATATGTTGTAAATAATATTTGTTTTTGATTAAAAGTTTATATTCCATTTCGAATCACTTAAAAAAAGATATGTTCGGATATTGAATTTGAAATTAAGATTTTTATTGAACTTTGCACGATATGCTGCAAATTGAACAAATAATATTATTAAAATTTGCTTTTTTATTGATTTATTATTTGTTTTTTGATTGAATAAATAACAATGTAAAGTCTGCTCGTTTCAACGCTCAAATCATGTTATATGTTTCGTATGACAAGCGATGAATTGTAAATGATTAGACCGTTCATTCATTGCCAACAATAATAGTGTTATGCATAGGTATTACCGTATAAAGCTGTTTACAGTTAGGCTCACTATAATATAGAATAATTGTTGCAAATATACGGTAATTATTATTAAGTTAAAAAATTTTTTTAAGTGATAGCATAAAAATAAACCACAGAAAACTATGCATTTGCAAATAATATTCAAAAATTTCAAATTAAAAAATATCCAATTTTGAATTTGATTTTTTAATGTCTTAATGAATCGCAATTTTAAAAATTTCGGTCCAACAGTTTTTTAATTTGATATCAATCAAATTATTTGAATGCGTTTTTCAAGACTTGCTTCCGTAGTCTTATATACAGTTTTTTCTTTAAATAATTATCTTTATAGGCTTAGAAAAGTCGTTTATGAACATTATCTTTCTAACTTTTGATGCAAATCCGCGTTTGAATTATTCCTATTCAAAGTGAAATTAAGATTTAATATAAAATTATTCTTTATTTTTCTCGTAAAGTTATATACGCTTACATGGGCTATGATTAAAAAATGTTTTTTTTTTACATTTATTTTCCAATTGTTAAGCAATAAACATATTGTAATATTTAGAAACCAGTTTCAGAAATAATTAAAATTCACTGTATAATTAATTATTTTTAATCTTAATATTCATTTGAAAAATTATCCATTAAAAATTTTGGATTTATAAGATTTCACTTGAGTTTTAATTCATAAAACTTATTTTTTTAGCAATCATAATATTTGAATATTTAAAAACAAGAATGGAACACACAATGGCTTATTATTGTTCTATTAAAGTTCTATGCATCTCAATCATATGAGAGATATTTCAATAGATAACAAAATTTATAGTAAAAATAATTTTTGATTTCAAGATCATGTTAAACTATTTATCACACTCTTGTAATTTAGTATTCAACCATTATTTGTGTTTTTAATTATAAAAATTAATTTTTCAGTATATTTTTTATTATCGTAAACTTAAAAATATTTTATCACAAGTTTAATCACTTTTAAAAGTAAACATTTATATCATAATGTAAATATAATTAATATACAATGATTATGATATGATATGCAAACAAATACTTAATTTATCAGAATTTTATCTTATTTCTACCGTAGAAAAGAAAGTTGAAGTTAAATTGAATCAAACTTGGAAATAGAGATTATATGTATTAGTTTAACTTTATCTACTAGTGACCCATTACTATAACTCCTGAAAGTTTTGGACAGTGTAGTTATTTATTTAACTCTTCAAAATCGCATTGTTTTGAGTATAGAAGTAATAGACTTATTGAATTAGTGTTATATATTTTATGTATTTTGTTTTATTGCTTCAGTCAATTCTTGTTTCATTAAATTCGATAAAAAAAATTTTAAGCTTTTCAGTTAAACTTATTAAAAATTATTTGCTGCAATTCGTAGACATCAGTACCGATTCACGCTCCTGTTGCTGGTGTTATCGAAGAGTTGTTAGTAGAAGATGGTTCAACAGTGCAACCTGGAAAACCGATTTTTAAAATACGTGTTGGTCCAGGAGGTGCGACTGCCAAACAAGAACAAGCAGCGCCGTCTTCGCCACCCGCTCCGAGTGCGAGTGCGAGTGTCACTG
Source organism: Steganacarus magnus (assembly GCA_034698365.1). Lineage (NCBI taxonomy): Eukaryota > Metazoa > Arthropoda > Arachnida > Sarcoptiformes > Steganacaridae > Steganacarus > Steganacarus magnus. The sequence continues at coordinate 21,622 of JAQIVF010000158.1, forward strand.
TAGCTAAAGAACCTGAACAGCAAGAGAAAGCACGCGCTGCACTGCCAGCGCCACCAAAACCTTCAGCACCGGCATCAACCACTCCAGTCGATTCTATTAAACCAGTTCAGCCTTCGGTAGAATCGATATCAACGGTTGGTACCAGAAAAGAAAGCAGAGTTAAAATGAATAGAATGCGTCAAAGAATTGCACAGCGATTGAAAGACGCTCAAAATACATATGCAATGTTAACTACTTTCAATGAAATTGATATGAGGTTTGTATTTATATTTTTTTGTGTTGAAAATATTATTTATTGAACTCTACATTATTATTGAGCAGTAATATAATGGATATGCGGAATATACATAAAGACACATTTCAGAAGAAACATAACTTAAAACTAGGATTTATGTCTGCTTTTGTGAAGGCATCGGCGTATGCATTACAAGATCAGCCCGTTGTTAACGCAGTTATTGACGATAATGAAATTATTTATCGAGATTACATTGATATTAGCGTTGCTGTCGCGACACCTAAAGGTTTAGTTGTACCCGTTATTCGTAATGTTGAGTCAATGAATTTTGCCGATATTGAGAAAGCTATTCATGCGATGGGAGAAAAGGTATTTACTCACAGAAAAAGTGTAAATACTATTTTGCGACTATTTTAGAAAATGTTAATACTTATTTCAGGCGCGAAATAATGCTCTGGCAATTGAAGACATGGATGGCGGAACATTCACTATTAGCAATGGTGGCGTTTTTGGATCTATGTTTGGAACACCAATTATTAATCCGCCGCAATCGGCGATTTTAGGAATGCATGCCATTCTCGAGAGAGCGGTTGTTATTAATCATAAGGTAGTAGTGCTTAAAGAATTGGATTATTAAATATGATAAAATATAATTGAAAATCGTATTCAGATCGAAATTCGTCCAATGATGTACGTGTGTTTGACATATGATCATCGACTGGTAGATGGAAGAGAAGCCGTTACTTTTTTACGCAAAATCAAAGCGGCAATAGAAGATCCGCGAATAATACTTCTGGATATTTAGCTTTAACTAATAATAACTAATAGGTTTTTAAAATTTAGACTAAAATTTATGAAATCAAATTGTAACATAAATATATGACAATTTTTGTGATGCATAATAATATAGACAAGAATCACTCAATAGCTTCCAGTATTAGTGAAAAGTTGTATTTTAGTTTAATTAGGTTTTAATTTTAAAAACTATTTATTGAATTATTATAATTTAATTGAAACTAATTTACAAATCATTGTCCACTAAATCATTTAATTTAAATGTTAGTTCGGGATCTATTATTACATAAAATGAGTGAAACAAAGAGCATAGAATACATTCAATTATTCTGTATATTCAATTGTAGTGCTAATCTTATCGATAGAGATGATCTGCTTCGAGATTAGCAGCAATTTCTACTTCCCATTTGTCGCCATTATTTAACAATTTCTCTTTATTATACAACAACTCTTCGTGCGTTTCGGTGGAGTACTCAAAATTAGGTCCTTCAACGATAGCGTCCACTGGACACGCTTCCTGACAAAAGCCGCAATAAATGCATTTTGTCATATCAATGTCGTAACGCGTTGTACGCCTGCTTCCGTCCTCGCGTTCCTCCGCTTCAATAGTGATGGCTTGCGCCGGACATATCGCCTCACAGAGCTTGCATGCGATGCACCGCTCCTCTCCTGACGGGTAGCGACGAAGTGCGTGTTCGCCGCGAAACCGAGGACTTATCGGTCCTTTTTCGAACGGATAGTTGATGGTTGCCGGCTCTTTAAACATACTGCCCAACACTAGCAGCGCTCCGCGTAACAGTTCCACCATAAACATGCGACGTAAGGCGCGATCAGTCCTCGCATTGAACTCTGGAGACAATTCCTTATTAACGATAACATATCGATCACACGACTGCGATGTGTGCACCAAACGATATGTGTGCGTCAGTCCAAGTGTTTGCCATTGTTTTACTTGAAATGTGGTGAAAATTTAAGTTTAAAATCAATATAAATTTTAGTATATATGGTACATACAATTAATTAACGATCGGCACACTACGGACGCTGCCATTAATGTGCACATTACGGTCAATTCAATAATAAAGCGTAAATAATATAGCGTTTGTGTTTACATATTTCAAACACTATCGCTCTCTTTTGCTAACAAATAAAACTTGAACGGCTATTATGTAAGCGTGAATACCGTAAAATAAGATTCACGTATGAGATTAAAACAAAACAAAACAAACTCTCAAAACCAGTCTCTACTTTTTTCGGTACAAAAACAATCAATTTTTGGTTAGAAATTCGGAAAAAATTGACTTTTTTGGACACATTCGGAAATTTTTGGACATTTCGGAAAAGTTTTTAATCAATAATCTATAGGGTATATTGAAAACCCGTCTGTTTTGACAAACAATTTTAAAAATTTTCAAATTTACATAGAACTGTATATGTCATTGAACTTTCAAAATTTTGATCGGTGTTGAACTTCTTAGAAATTTACGAACGGCTCATATATCCCATAAGTAAAAGATTGTTTTTAACTATAACTTTAAAAATTTTGGTTGATTTCGGACAAAATTCGGAGTATTGTTAAATTTCTAATATTGTTGAAAACTCTAATATTTCAGACTTTTCGGAAAGTTAAGTGAGGTTAATATTATTTATAATTAGTTATTAATAATGCTTATTTAAAATTTACGAATGTTTTAATCAACAACAAAAAAGTAGGATTTTCGAAAAAGTAGAGACTGCTCAATACGCATCATTTCAATAAAAACAATCTGATACGTGAAACTAATAGTTAAAAACTAGTTTTTACTCGTAATATTATTCTCTACCAATTTTCTACCAAAAAAATTGAATAAATCTTTATGTTTTGTGTTTCACCACTATTTTCAAAAAATGCAAGGAACCCACGAGATCAACGAATAATGGAAAAGATTCATTTAGTGTAAAACATTTCAATCTAAATAATTTTCACCATTTAATGATAAATAAACTTCAAAAACAGACTTTTATTACATGTAACAGCTAAAATCAATTTTATAAAGTTATTTGAGTTAGAAGTTAGAAGCACACACACACAGTATATTATTTCAAGTTAAGTAAAAAATCTTGGAATTTAAAAGAAAATATATGCCAAACAGAGAGAATTAATATAAAATTCGCAATTAATATAAAATCTTTTTCTAAAAACTTCATAACTCGCTCTAAAATTTACCATTTTATTAATTTACCAGAATTTTCAAAAATGTGTTTTAAAAAAATAAAGCAGTAATGATTTTATTGGCAAATGAATAAAAACTTTACGACTACAATATTAAATGCTTAACATAATGTTCAGCAGATTTCGCTCATATATTCGCATTCACTTAAATTGTAAACAGAAATATTGAAAGATTCTCAAACTTATGGCCCCAACAAACATGCGACCAACAAAAATAATTTCTGCCCACATTTTATATAAATTCATTACAATATTATAGTTTAGCTATTTTTGATGAAAAATCTATTGAATGATTTGAAAGATTGATGGTTTAAAAATACTGTAACAGTGTATGTGAATCTCATTTGTTAGGTTGACAGTTGAAAAAAGTTTGCGAAACACTTTCTTACTATATATTGGTTGTGTAACACAAACGCATTAATAATTCGGTAATAAAATGACGTAAAATGGCGTACAATGCCATTCATTTGAGTGATCATTCATTAAAAGCAACTCATACTCAACTGATATCGTCACAAAACAGGTGCCACTCGTCATCAATCAGTTCACTGAACAACGCGAATGTTGACTCGTCAACCAAGTTAGTGATATCGCTGTCGTGTCCAGAAGTGAGCGGTGATGTGCCACACAGTGACAAACACGACAAACACGTGGAAGTATCGCCGAAAATGAGTTCACGCTTTGAGTGGTGCGACGCGTCGTTCTCTTCATTCTCGTCGGACGGCATGCGAGACGTGCCTCAATGGCTCAAAACGCTTCGTCTTCACAAGTACGCCAATCTGTTCTCCAATATCAGTTACGAGCGAATGATGGCACTCAGCGAACAGGAGTTGGAATCGCTTAATGTGACGAAAGGTGCGCGACATAAGTTGATTGTGTCCATCAATAAGTTAAATAACAGAGCGAATGTGTTGAAGGCGTTGTACACCGATTTGTGTTACGAAGGCGTGTGTTGTGTGCGACAAACTTTAGTCGAATTAAAAAACATTCTCATAACTCCTATCAAACGTTCTTCTAATAGATCTCAGCGTAATCACAGTTATAATAATGTCTCAAACTCTAATTCCATTAATAATAATAACAATCCCAGCAATAATAATAATAACAATAATAATGAAGATTTATTTTTATTGATCGCCAATAACTCGAATGGAGATAATGAAGATAGAAATATGGCGAATAACTCAATAGTCAAAACTAATTGTGATAATTATCTTAATGTGTCCGACGATGATTTGCCTGAAATTATTACGCGCTTGTTATCAAAGGGTACTTTGTTTTTATTAAATTTTATTTTATCAATTTTTAATCACGCGATGAGTTTAATACTCCAAATAAACCTAAAATATTGATAATGCGATAAATGTGTCACCATTTATTGGAAATAATTTAAATAATTATTTAGTTACGGGAGTAGCAGTGCTGCACATTTAGTAAATCTCACTGCTGTAACAGTACATCACATTATTATTTTTATCCAATAAAAGTTTATACTTTGCAAGTATAGACTGTATAGACTGTATAGACTGTATAGACTGGCCAATTCTATAAATTATAAGCTGAATATAAAAAGTTTGCAATTTAAAAAAACGACTTTGAATACTGCATATGTTCACTATTACAGAATTTGAAAACATAATAATTATTTCCTCTTATACCAGTAAATAATTTTTCTAAAAATCATATCATTTAACCATCTTTTATAAAAAAAAAATCACTAATAACATTATTCAGTTACATATTGTTAGATGTGAATTGATAAAATTCTTATAGCGCCTAATACTGTTATCTTGTCGATTCAGAGCCAATCAATTGTTTAAGATATACAGTGGAGATTAGTATATAAATGGCTAAAATCCGTTGTTAGTAAGTTATCATATCATATACCACTCATCGGTATATTGTAAGAAATTTTTAAACAATTCTTTAGATTTTAGCAGAGATATTTAAAAAAACAAGTTTAAATTAGTGATTGTGAAAACTAAGTAATATAATTGATGTGATGATATTTATTAAATCATTTCATTTAAAAATATGACAAATGGTATTGAAGTTTAAATATGTGCTTCTTCTCGTATTTTTATTTTCGAGTTGTATCCGATCCAAACCATTGATACAGTATTATGTTTTAAATTATGTGTGTTAAATTTTTGATAAAATCTTTTAATACACAATTAAATAAATTAGAGATAAACCTGAGCCCTTAGGATCGTCAAACGTAACATTAGGCGCTTTTTTCTGTAGTTAAATAATTTACAAATCAGCATTTAAGCATAACTTAATTGTGTTTTTTTAGACAAACCGTAGACAAGGAATTATTATAAAGATTTAAATAACTCATTAAAAATTTAATTAGTTTAAATCATTGCATTGTAAAAATTAAGATGATTTCAAAAAAATAAATACAACTAATAATTTAAAATTGGTAAAACGATATATTTAGACAATTAAAATTTTTTAAACTATTTCCATAAATTTGAGCATTTATTTACTGTGCTGTGCAGAAAGTGAGCGGTTGTGTGCTCTACACTGATTTTTCGTGCTCAAAATTTTTAAAATCTGAGCTTAAATACAACTCGGGCTTCCAATAGAGTCAGCGCTTATTCAATTGTTAATATAAACACTGTGTTTGACGTTTTATTTATAATTGATTCTATTAATTTTAGTTTATGTCACTATAAACGAATGTTCGAGTGTTGACGAAGATTGTATTAATATGTACAACAATATTGTCGACAAATGCCTCGTCCACGATGTAAGTCAATGTAATTGAATGCGTTTGCAAATGTTTGTTAAATAAAAATGTTTTTTTTTGTTTTTTATAAGGCTTTCACTTTATCTCAAAAGAATCGAATTCATAAATTGAAACAACCGGTCCATAAAACGTGGACAACTCATTGCTCACATCGACGTGTAGTTGATTACGCACATTCTCGAAGGTTTGTTGTTAAACGATGATATGGTTCGTGAAGTAATTTATTTGATCACAATTTTCCAGAAAAACTTCGAGTCAAACATTTCATCATCAGTTTCAACCACACTCTCAAATATATCGAACTCATTCAGCGCCTGTCAGTCGATCACATCTGTCTCAAACTGAAACTCATTCGCACTCGAAATACGAATGCGAACAACAATTGAATGATATCGAGAAATTATGCATAAGAATGACGGAGCAAGCCTTAGGTTTATCGGGTATGCCTTATTTGATTCGGGTTTTAATCAGCAATAAATCTAAAAATGATGTTATTTTTTTATTAGATGGAGGCTTACTAAATCAAGATTTTTAACGCAAATCATAATTCATTAACTACTTTGTTGTTGGATCCAAAGTGCCAATCATTCATTCGAAAACTATATTAACTATATATATAAACATGTTTGAAGACGTGTGCAACAAACTGTGTGCACTAAATATATATATATTATATTTTGTTAGAGTTAACAAATATAGCTCAATGTTACAAATTTCTCAGTTTTTTAATTAGTTTTGAAACATTTGTTTTAAGGCAGCTTAACCTTCATATATATACCGTATATAAAGGATTTTTTTTATTAGTGAAAATATTCGAACATAATTGTTCAAATATTTTGTTTCCACAGCATTTAATTCAACTGTATATTGTTATCATATATGGAGTTAAATGTCGCAAATCCACACAAAATATTTTTCTTACTCTTTCTTAACTGAGAATAGTTTTGAAAAGTATACTGTAAATAAAAGTTTTTTAAAAAAATGGTTTTTGTTCACATTGTTTGAAGAAATAGTGAGCTCATAGATTTGACATTTCCGTGTGAGTGTATTTCAATAGTGTGTGGAGGCTTTTGTTGCGAACTCATGTTGAGCTCAATAATCAAAAGAAATATAAATATATTTACTTCCAACTATAATCAAAACTATTCTCAATTAATAAAATAACACATCTCTTCATTAATATAATAATAATATACATAATATTATAATGTTTTAGTCAAATTTATTATAACATTGTTTAAAAAATTTTAACATAATACTAGTCCTATTTAGATTAATACGTGGTTTTTATTGAGATTTTAACGGATCATTTTAGTTTTAATAAAACATTAATTTTTCTAATTAATCATGATTATCATGCAAACGAAAGATAATAAATTTTCATTGTGATAGTTAATTATTATAATTAATACAAATTAAAAGTGCCTGAAGTTGTGGTTTTGTTTCGTTCGAATTTTGATTACATTTTAAAAAACTTTATATTTTAAAAGTTTTATTATTGCGTTCCTATAGCAGTAACTTTTCAAGCAGTAGTAACACTTTTTTTTAAATAGAAACAAACGTAAATTTCCAATATATATATATATATGTATATATAATTTTAAAATTGTTTTTTTAATACATTTAAAGATTTTGTTATGACTAGTACTACTAATTAATACTTATGCTTAATTAATAAATAAAATAAAATAATAGATTGTTTAAAAACAGAAAAATCTGCTGCTGATTGTTGTTTATTCATTTAATTTCTAATTATACTTGGAATGAAGTTTTCAGTAAAGTTTTCTCAGAAAAATAATCATTAACTTATAACGATTGACGTATAAATTTAGTGTCAATCAAAATTATTATCGCCAGTAATTTAATTCATAGTCACTTATTTTAATATTGTGATATTTATTAACATATTTCAGGTTAAAACACATTTTCATTTAAAAATTCCATTAAAAACATTAAATATCACTGGTTTTCCCGAACATCTTTTATTTATTTAAATTCAAATACAATTTTCACACAACATCCAGTCTAACGAAGTCAATTTTTACATAATTCGCATCTGTATTTTCTTTCTTTAAAAAGTATATGAAAGTTTCACATTCTCTATTTTCTAAAAATTACTAGAGAACTGATATAAACAAAAATTTTTTTCTCTAATTGTCAAATACTTTTAAATTTTACAAATTTTTAAAAAATAATTTTCACAAATAAATTTGGCATCGAAATAAACACATCTCTTAATTTTGGTTCATGTAATTACAGGTTTGAATACTTGTGTTGTTACATCCTTTTATTTGAAAAAAATGCGGCGAAACACGCAAATGTTTCAGAAGTTTATAAAAGTTATTTTTTAATTTGAAAAACTTTGATGCATTATTCCAACATTTTTGGTGTCAGAATAAGTCATTAACTGTTGAAGTGGAACAATAATAGTAAAACTGGGTCAAAGTATTATATACACTGCGATTGCGATCAGATAGCAATTTTAAATTGAAATTTAATTAGTATTTTATGCTCAAACATTTAAGAGCTCATTAAGTTTCAATTGATTTGAACGATTGCATTGCATTGCATTGCAGCGAGTTTTCGAGTGATGTTGTTTGTATCACTTCAGAAAATTGAATCATGTTATTGAGTGGGTTTTTATAACACACAACACTCCTCATTAAGTTCAATACCAAACAGCAAGTATTATTACGCGATGCAACATCGATACCACTGTTAGTTTAGCGTTTAGTTTTGCCCTCGTTTTGTGTGTTTCACTACTACTCCAATAAAGAAAGAAATGCGATCGCAAATAGTTATCATCGGTTTTTGCTTGTTTTGTTTACTAAGTTTACAGATTCACACTTCCGAAGCAGCGTTTGAAATGGCGTGTATGGACAAGTGTCTCAAAGTTCGCCGCTGCAAGAAATTCGGATTAATATCGCTGGACTTCGACTGCGACCGACAATGCAAAAAGAAGTGTTATAAGGTATATATTGATATATATGTATATATGTATATATGTATATATGTCAACGTGTTTTCCATTATTTGTCTTAACATTTTTTTTATGAATAGGTAAAAGCATAATACGATTACACGGCTATTATTGATAGCAATGCCTTTTATTCAGCACATTGTAATTTATTACCACTTCCTTAAATGACTTTATTTTTTATATTAAAAGTTAAACTTTATGTGAAAACTGATATTTTTTCAATTGTTGTAATATTAATTTATACAATTTAATTTTTTTATTCTTTTTTAATAAAACTATGTAATAAACTCGAATTTAAAGAAAAAGTCGTGATTATTAAAAAATTCATATTTGCATAACACTGCAAATAAAATGGAAATAAACTTAAAATGCGTACATTAATGCTGATTAAGCTTTCATCATTATTTTATTATTATTTGCCGAATTACAGCTAATCCTAAAATATTTTCAAAGTATGCAATAACCAAACATTTAGTATAATATGTGCTAACAGATAAATTATTTAATAATTTAATAATAATAAGATTTGATAGACAGTAAATATTTTATTAGCAAAGACTTAACAAATGAAATTATAGAGATATTATGTACATACAGTACTAATAAGTTTTTGAATCATCTCTAAGGATTTATTAATTAAAAAAACATATGTTACTTGTAAACAAACTTGTGGAATATTGTAGTGACATGACTGGATATATTCAAGGTTTTTCATGAAAAATTTTAAGTAATTTATTAACTCATAAACGAAAATAGTTAATTAACGAAAAAAGCGTCATACTAATCATTTTTAACCAAGAAGTTGGGTTACGAATAAAAATCGGGGTAATTTTGGGTGGAGGGGAGTTGATAGGTACCAAAATTGGCGCGAAACTGCCACCCGTTCTCGAATACTGTTTGATAACACAATTATTGTTTGTTAGCATCGATGTAATGAACATTTTTTAATAAACATCGTTTAAGTTTAGTAATTAATATGAAATTAGTTCGCAATTAATTATTATACTCGGTGTTCACCAAATAAATGTGATTTTCGTAAAGTCACGTATTTTGTTAAAACAATCGTTATTTAACATCACTTCGAAGTTATCATCGAATTATGAAAGCTCTCGATAAAAGTTTTGAGTAAATCTATTTTTTTTTATAAATTTTGTAGTAAAGTGTGATTTTGATATGATAACGAACTACAAATGTTAGTTAACTAATTGTTTAACCCTTTGTAGAACTGAACCCAATAGTGGTATTGAAGGTAAGCTCCAGTATTAGTACTGTAAAGTGAGAATACGTGTATTTTCAGGTAACGGTAAACTAGACTAGTAAACGGGTACCCGAAATGTCGGGTTACCCTCGGGTACCCGACGAATGTCTCGGGTCGGGTCGGGTTCGGGCTTCTAAAGTCAAATATCGGGTCGGGTCGGGTTTTAT
>JAQIVF010000159.1:0-31867 GCA_034698365.1 Steganacarus magnus
TAAAAGTGAAGATAAAACTACTTACCTCGATATGTTAAAGTAATTTTATATTAACATCATTTGAATTAGTTATTGTAGTTATTAACTGTTGTTAATTCAATATTATTATGTCAGACGAGATGAGCGTCGATGGAAGTTAGCGGATCGTGACAACGATGGCTCGCTATCCAAACAAGAGTTCATTGATTTTCTTCATCCGGAGGAAGCGGAGCATATGAGAGATGTGGTGGTGGACGAGACACTCGAAGATATTGATAAGAACAAAGATGGAAAGGTTTCGGTGGAAGAGTATATCAGTGATATGTATGCGCCAGACGCTACTGGCGATCAGGTGCCAGATTGGGTGCTCAGGGAAAAGGAACAATTTCAAGTCTATCGCGATAAGAATAAAGATGGATTCATGGATAGAGACGAAATTCGTGACTGGATTATTCCTCCTGATTATGATCATTCTGAAGCTGAAGCTAAACATTTAATTTTTGAAGCGGACAGCGATAAGGTTTGAATTTTTTTATTCATTTAAAAATGGCAGATATAATATTAACATTAGTCATTGTAATGACGATTTTTCAAAAATAATTCTTTAAACGAATTTTATGACTATTTTCTATTATTAATATTAAATTGTCAATTAGGATGGAAACTTAACCAAAGAGGAAATATTAGCGAGTTATGACCTTTTCGTCGGAAGTCAAGCGACAGACTTTGGCGAAGCATTGATGCGTCACGACGAGTTCTAATTGCAAGCATCGTATTTTTTTATCACAGTCTTAATTATTTACTTTGAGTGTATAGTGAATCGTTTTCGATCAGACTTTATTATTAAAGTCGCATGTAATTTTGAAGCAATAAAAAAAACACCGTTGATTTTAATATATATTGTGCGTATACACTGATCTTCCTTAGCTATACATAACTCAAAGTAAATGATGTATTTTCTCTAATTTTTAGTAAATCATGTAGACATATATATATATATTTAATATATTAAAGGCCACCATTTGATATAATTCTTTTATAATAATTATGTCTTGAATAATTGATCTTTGCTTTTTTTTAATTGTATTATCTTTTCACGAAATAGTTTTGCTATGATATAAGATATTGTAATAATTAGCAATTTAACTTCTTTGTAGGTATTTATATATAAAAAACAAATTGTTAATTCAATATATAATATTGATGCACACACTAATTATAATAATATAATAACCGCATTTTTGTCATTACTAACAACTACTTTAATGATCTGAGCAGAAAATTGTTTAAATTATTAGCATTACATTAATTTGTTTGTTTTATTTACTAGTCAAATAAAAAAAATACATTTGTGGACAACGCTTCTTTTCAGACACCGAACTTCAAAATTGTTGTGCCAAAAAAATACAATATTAAACAATAATACATGACAATGTTTTCAGAATTCTCTTTAAAATTTTTTTAATTTTATGAAAACTCTAAAAATCCGCTGCTAATAAAGTATTTGATTAAATGAAGTATATATTTCTTTAATAAAAAGTGATAATATTTTATTTAAAATGAAAAAAGTTGCCTTTGATTATTCATTTTCTTGACTCTTGTACACAAATACGGTAATGTGAATTTCTTTTACTGCATTGTAAGGGAAAGTGTAAGATTAAAATAAAATTAGAACTTATTTAAAGCTTATTTATCTCTAAAATTTCAACGTAAAAGATTAACCATTTCTGAGAAAAACGAATTTTTCTTTAAATTATTTCGGTCGCTGTAATTAAGTTAGTAATCTTTATTTAATATTCTGTTACAATTAATTCGCTGATATTTTGAGTAAAATCTTAAAAATTAACTATCTTTATAACACTTTTTTCCAATGACTCACGTAAATTAATCGATTTTCAATCATCAAACTCGTACACGTGATTATTTCAATTATTTAAGGGCAATCTTTAGGTAAAATTACATTATAGCGAAAATATTTTTTACTTAAAATATACATCAAAGGATTTGTGGAATTTTAAGTAAATTATAAGAAAGTGAACTCTATTTGGATGTGTCCGCGTTTATTCTTATAAAGATATATTGAGCATAATATTCTTTTACAAAATAACACGAATAATTTTTAACATGTAGAGACAAATCTCTTAACTTTTCCTGCGATTGATACATGAAAGCTGATTTTTGGGTGCTTTGATAAAAAATTTTGACACTTAATTAACTCATTCATTAATTTATTAAAAGCAACATAAAAAGCAACTTTTTAAAAATGGTTTTAAACATTCATTTTATACTCGCTATATTTAAAATACGTTATCAGTGATACTATATTCTAACATCTAAATAGATTATCTCCATTAATGTATCCCACGTTCACCTGTAAATAATTTATTTGTTCGTTAGTTGTAGTTTTTACATCTTAATCTAATAGAGTTAAAAATGATCTGTTTCTAAAAAATTATTATCAAACCATGAGATAATCATTATTATAAACATTCATATTAATATTAATAGTAATAAAAGTATAAAATATTCGTCTAACTATATAATAGTATTATTTTTAAGTTATATTAGATAAAGTATACATAAAAATCTTAGTTAGAAATACCATAATTATAATTGTTTAAGAATAACTTTGGTCAGAATAATTAGTTATTAATTTAAAAAGTATCGGATAAAATATTACGGAATAATTTTAATTATAATATAAATAATAATAATCACAATGACTCTCGCTTTTAAAGCTCATTTAAAAACTTCTATTTTAAAAGTGACTTAATTTCGGGTTTTTCGGCGGCCTCTATATAGCTCTGGCCATCGGGAGTGCGACCTGTCTTATCCGCTCCGCTGGCAATCATTAGTTTAACGCATTCGGTGTGTCCTTCCCATATCGCTGCCAATAAAGCACTGATTCCGTGCTTGTCTATTGCCTGTCAATTCATTCGCAATATTTTCAGTTTTTTGCAAATTTAAGTTTACGTAAATTAATTAATTTTCTAAGATTTAATCACTAAACTTACATCATTAATAATTATAAAAACATAATAATGTGAATATAGTAAACAATTACATTAACATTCGCTCCTTTTGTAATTAAATACTCAATAATCTCTTTCTGTCCATAATCAGCGGCGTAATGAATAGCCGATCGGCCATCAAGTGTTGAGTTTACGTCCACTTTCTAAGCAAAATACCGATCAGTTATGACTGCCATATTTTACACTAATTACGCAAAATTAGATATACCTTAGACTCGAGGTATTCCTTAACCGAATCGAGATCTCCATTCTTCAGACTCCACACTAAATCCGATGAACTCATTATTCAATAATTTCAAGTGTTTTTTAAAATAATTCACTAAAAAATATTGGCTAATTGTTAGTTAATTATGTTTGGAAGACATTTAATAATTGTTTTGATTATAATTAATCATGAATTGGTTGTAATGTCGACAAACCAAATCAACTTTGATTTTAATAATAAATAAGTGCCAAAACGTATAATTTTGACGTTACGTTAGTTTTATAACTGCAAAACACATTTCATTTTCGTCACAACTCCTCCCAGAAAAACTAAAAACTTTTATCACTCAATCGACTAACAAAGCAAATTATTATTTTAATGCGTCTGTTTATATTTTTGATGCGAATCATGAAAAAAAAAATTATAATTCCGCTTTGCTTTATTCCTTTTCAATTTGATTTACAATCATTTTTTGTATTTCCTCCAGAATTATATAAAAATATTATTTAAAGAAATGTTACGATATATCAATACTTTATCTTTATCGTGTAATCTGCAGAAAATGAATTGTTTAATAGAAAATATGATTTCGATTCAAGACATAGAGGAATAGAGATGTGCTTAAGTAAAATCTTGCTGTCAAATTTTTAAATTACATTTTTCGAAATAGTGCATGTAAATTCTCAAAATATTTAAATAATATTAATTTTAAGGGACCAGTGGAACAATTATAGGGTTCAAATTTTTTGTATCAATTATGAGTACTTGTATTTAATATTTTCTTTTCGGCTTATTTTCACGCTATTAATTTAAAGTGAAATTATGAGATCGTCGGGAGAAGTTTACGATATGTCTCAAACTATAATTATATATACGTTTCGGGTTTTTGAAGAACATTCTAAAATTTAATATGAAAAAGAATCAAATTCCCATCGATTCTTAAAATATAAAAGTTTGGCTAAATAGTAAAATATAAAAAAACAACAAATGTATTGTTTCACAAATCATACAGACTTTTCATTAAACGAATAATAAAGTACCGTAATAAAGAAATCGCGTAAAGACAACTGTTTACCATTACCTCAAAGAATAATACAGTAATGTGTTAAAGTGTGCAGAACTTTAAATTTGAATGATTTGATTGCTATCTCGTTGAATGGGTTTGGAAACCCCTAAACTTAACTCAAGCCAATACGCACGCGCAGTAATATCGCAAATTTAATGAAAGCATTGCTGCCATTGTTTAATCTGCGAAGTTATTTACATTGATATTGAATCTAACATACAGTATAAAACTGTTATATCAATTAAAAGTTATTATTTGAGATAAACTTTCGATTTGATTGTAAAATACATTTAATAATGTTAGCTAATTCTCAGTCACAATCACGTAAGTATTTTTGATTGCAATAAAATGCGAGACATGTTAATGAACAGCAATTACTTGAACAGATTCATCGGTTGCCACAGACTCGCAAAAACAGACGCGAGTATTGACCGGCACTGTAACCAAACTGTTGGAAAACTTTGGTTTCATTGATGACAGCGTCTTCTTTCAGTTGAGGTAATGCTTTACGTGATATGATTATAATGATTTATTACATTCGATGATATAATAATGCGTATATGATATAAGGTTTAATATTAAATTGTAATTAAAGTGTTATATGACTTAAGCGAATGCTAAGCATTGGATCATTAAAACGCATATATGTGTGAGAGTTGTGTTTAATGTTTGATTGTTTGCTATGATTTTTGCTGATAAATGGGTTTTGGCTCTGCGTTCTCATTCTCATAGTGTGGTAAAAGGCGGTGACGTTCACGTCGGCGACAAAGTCTACTGTGAGTGCTCTTATTCAGAGCATTTGCCATTCAAATGGAATGCCACTAAAGTGCATTTAGTACAGTCTGTTCAGTCGAATGCGCGCAACAATTCGTCGTCTTCGGCCACTCCTGGAGCCGCTTCTCAGTCTAATTCTTCTTCGCAAGTGGCGTCCACTTACCTTCAGCATCGTTTACAGCAACAACAGTCTCAACAGTCTCGCGACGACAGCTCTAATCCGATGCCAGGACTGAGTTTGAATCAGTCTCATAGTTATTATACAAGTTCTTCGTCTGCAACGCCGGCCGCACAGACATATCAGCCGCAATCGCAGTTCGACTACGCTAAGACTCAACAAGCGGTTGCGGCGGCGCAGCAATTGGCTCAATATTACGCCAGAAGTGATCAAAATAATTTTAATCAATTGCAGTATACCTCAACTCCCGGTACACTAACCTTACTCTATATCTAAACAATTTTAGATTAAATTCTTGTATTTAAAACTTTTTTACCGCACATGCCTTTATATATTGATTCAAAGTGTTTGTATAATTCTTAAATGAAAAGATTGTTAAACCTTTTTTGTTTCGTAAATAGGATCGGCGTTTGTCTCTTCTTCATTGCCTTTTACTCAACAAATTCAGTCAAATTTACTCTCAACTCAGCGTCAACAACAGCCACAAAATTCATTTAAAAACAATAGTTCGCGATGGGGTGAACGCGAGGAGAGAATAAATCGAGAAGAAAGGTTCAGGAATCGTGATGACAGAAACCGATTCAATGACACGCCTCGCGCTCGAAATGATGATCGCAATAATGATCGTGAGTTTGAAAGGGATCGCAGCGGTGGTCTCGTTAAAGACGAGTTCGGACGCGACATAAGACGTGGCGATCGCGACAGAAAAGAGCGGGAACTTTATAGACAGCCAGAGAGAGAAGTAGAGAAAGAACGCGATAGAGAGGTAGGAAAGAGGGATAAGGAGGTTCGCGCTAAACGTTCGGTATCGCCGAGTGTTAGTATTGGCAGTCAAAGTGCTTTACGTTTGCCGAGACGACGATACGATCCAATAAATATTCCTAAATTATCTGTTCTTAAGTAAGTTTATCGAGTTTATAGTAGATTATTATATTTTATTATTGTTCTTTGCATTTAATAGGAGTCCATTGAATGTCTATGAAATAAAATCAAGATATACGTCTAATTTGCACGTACCGTCTGATCTAAAGGAAGTAATAATAAATACAAAGTTTTCGCTTAATATAAACGAAATTCCAAAACCAATCACTTTTCGCGTCATTGATGTCAAAGATGAAAAGAAAAGAGATTCACCCAAAAGAAGTTCCGACACATCCGAGAAAAAAAGTGATGATAATAAAAATAATAAACACGATTCAACGATGGAAGTTGATAAGCAAAATGATTCACAAAAAGACAAAGAGAAGGCGCAACCCGAGCAACCAATCGCTTTAAAATTGAATCATAAATACGGCGTTAAAGTACTTATTTTGTCGTTACCTTCAATGGCAGACATATATGATCGTGCTTTTGGTTCAGATTTTGATGCTATAAATAGTGGCAGGTATTGTATTCATACTGGCTCTTTGTTCATAATAAAATACTTAATTACTATTTAAATATCTTTTACAGTAAAGCGTATTTTTTACATTTTAACAAACTGTTGGCTTTTCTCGTTTCTCGTAATGCAAACGACGGTTTTTCTCTGATTGGAGGCAAATTTAATGCCCAATTAGATGGATATATGTAAGCTAACGTTTTATATTACCTTAATTTGAATTAATTTAATCTTTTTTTTAAAGAACTGGTACTGAAGAACCTAATTTAATCGCAACGGCCATTCGTGTGGTCGCCGAACACACTGGAATGAATTTAACAAAATGTGGAAAATGGAGACTTATCGCTACATTTGTATATAATCGGTAAATTATAATTTTAAACTTGAATGTGTTAGCTTTACTCATGAATCGTACTTTTTAGTGACAGTTCAGTGGACCCATTGACTCCAAGTTTGGAATTCACGAGCGTATATATGCCTGATATTTGGTCCGCAATCGATAGTATTTATGACGAAATTCCATGCGCGAAAAACGAAAATACTACTGATAATTTAGAAGCAAACAATAATGAAAATGTTTTAGATAATGATATGATAGAGATTAATAATAATGCTAATGATGATGATAAATGTGATTTAGTTAACGCTGACACCAATAATGTTAATAATTCTAATAATATTAACGATCCCGAGGAACAGCCTATTCCTCTCTTAGAGCAGCAGGAAGACTCTCCTTCTGTTAAACTTGCTTCTCCAGACACTGCCGAAGACAATGATTCTTCCGCTATGGACTTATCTCAACCTAATCCATCAGAAGTGGTGGAATTTACTGACAATGATTCTCAACCAGAGGCTAATGTTGAATGTTCATCATCTCCTTTAGACGACACAACTATTAACTCTTCTGAAGTTAATGAATCGACTCCGAAAACAGCTCCCGATTCAGCAGACGCTCAATTAGTTGATATGTCGGCGAATGTTGATAACAATGATTCGCCATCTGTAGATAATTCTAACTCACAGGAGCAGCCAACTGAATCATCTGCGACTGAAACTGTCCAACAATCTCCTGCAACAGCTGTTTCGTCCGATAATAATGCTTCAGAGTTACAAAATTTGTTGTCACGATTGAATGAAATGAAGGTAACAGAATTGCGTACTGAACTGGAGAAAAGAGGTGCTCGTTTTAAGAGCAACTTAAAAAAAGCGGAATTGGTTTCTAAGCTTAAACAAATGGTCGAAAAACTTCTCGATGATGAGGATACTGTAAGTGATGAGGTAAAGGGCGACTGGTGGGCGCAGAGAATTCTCAGTAAAGAGTCTCATTCTGATGTCGACGAATCTTCGCAAATTGATAGCATCAATGATAATAAAGTTATTGAGTCAGATAATGATAACGATAACGAAAACGCTGACAAAACTAGTGAACCACAGTCTAATGTTAAAAATGATTCTGCTTGCGAACCCATTGATTCTTCGGAAAAAATGGCCGTCGATGAAACTTCTGCTACTGTTGACAATGAAGATTCTAATATCAATGTCGCCAAAACAGGCGAAACTGACCCACAAGTAGATGATCAAAATACACAATCATCTGATAAAGAAAAAACAACTGAAAATGGTATTTTTAAATGCAGTTCTTTATTGTTCTTAATAATCTTGAGTTGAAAATCTTGCTATTTTATCTAAGTTTATAATTTACTTAATGATAAGATATTAATATTATTTTTACTATAATAAGTTAAGTTAGTAATGTTTGCCATTTCTGACAGAATCATTATTTAAAGATGATTTCATTTACCGTAATTTGAATTCAATTTAACTTTTAAAATTGTAGGGCAAAATTTAACTTTATATAATTTATTAAGCATGAAATACTTTTAAAAAATGATTATTAAAAATTTAATGTCAATTAATAGCACCAATTAAACGTAAAACAGAGATCACACCAGAGGTTCAAACTAAAAAGGCAAGAAATGGAGATGATTTACCACAAGAACAGTTGATTCCTAAAAAAGTAGTGGATGGCTGTGTTTATGTAAAGGGTGGCGAAAATTTAACTGTTATAACACTTCATGAAGCGCTTAATCATCAAAGATACGATCAATTTGAGGTGAATTAA
Organism: Steganacarus magnus; assembly: GCA_034698365.1. Taxonomy (NCBI): domain Eukaryota; kingdom Metazoa; phylum Arthropoda; class Arachnida; order Sarcoptiformes; family Steganacaridae; genus Steganacarus; species Steganacarus magnus. Next base: position 8,735 of record JAQIVF010000159.1, read on the forward strand.
CATATGATTCATGCAATATTTTTTTTAAATCACTTAAATTATGATTATATTCAGATGTCAGTTGTATCTGAAGTGATGCGCGAGTCATTAATACACCACTTTTCGCATTACATATTGTCTGCTTTAGTTTATAATCATCAAAATCCACCAAAAAAAGATGATAAAGCAACAAACGATGGAAAAGTTAGTAATATTTATTTAAATATTTATTTATTTACTTTATTTTTAAAATTTTGATTTGAATCAGCAAAACGCGTTGCAAGTAAATTACGTTCATCTTTCATTTGCTTATTTCGATTCGAGTCATTGCGGTCACCTTTTGTCCGATGATTTATTAAAACTATTAAGTAACGCTAACTTTACGTTATCCAAAAGAGCGTTTAATTTACTTACAAACAATGAAGAGAAAGTACAATATCGCGATCTGTGCGAACCTGAAGTGTTGCTGGATATCAAAAAGAGTAACGAGAATAATATATTTGGCAGTAATTCGCAATCGAATGCAAACCAAGTTTGTTTGTTCGAGAAAAATGGTACGACTTATGACGTGAATACGTTAATCGATCAGTCAGAGAAGGATGAGAAGTTAAAAGTAAAACTCAACGAACAGTTGAGTTCCGCGAACGAAAAAACTGGTAATATATCTAAAAAATATTTTTTCATAAACATTTACTGGATTGTACTGTACATTAAATTTTAGAGCAACTGAAGGAATACATTAGTGAATTAGAAAGCAAACAAAGAAAGATGACTACGGCTACCGAGAAACAAAACGACGAAATTTGCTTATTAAAGCGCGAACGAGAAATTTTAAAAAACAAGGTAAATTTTAACCGCTAAATTAGATTTTACATCATAATGTCATTACAGTACGATTCAATGCGAAAATTGATGGAAACCTCGACAAATGCTTTCACTGATCTTTTGAAATCACAATCTGATGAGAAAAACAATTAAAAATATATACAAAGTTTATATAAGCTTATATATAATTACTATGTTTACTATCATTTAGATATCATAATCACAATTTTTTTTAATTTTTAACGCATTAATTGTGGAGAATTTATATACGTTTTAATCATTTTTTGGTTCACTACTAAATTACATTTGTTTCAGAATTTTAGTTCGATATACAAATATTTGTGAACTTTTGTAAAACATGTGTAATTTGATTATAATGCTTTTCTTAAATAATTAAATAAAAGTTTTAATTAGATTAATCTTAATTTTTTTTAATTTTTCGCGTTAAGTTAATTCAATTATATCTGTACGTGGTTTTCACGTCTTAAAGTTATTATTTTTTCATAGTTATGTTTGTATCGATTACGAGAGATGTTAAAAACTCACAAACTCTCATGTTATAAACTTACAAATGAAATAACATTTTATGCAATTTATTTAATTTTGCTCCTTTTAAACTAAATTAGTTTGATCTCTTTCTCAAGAAGAATAGTTGTTTGCAAGTGATATATACTTAAATTGAAACTAAAGAACTGAAAAAATTATAAACAAATGTGAGAATACTAAGACCAAGTCTAAGTCTGAGTCTTAAGCAAGTTGGAGTGGAGTGGAGTGGAGTGGAGTTGGATTACTTCTTGGAGTCGGATGGAGTATATTTTTTATTATTACTATTTCTAGTTTATATCCTATTTCTTGTTGAATTAAAGAAAAAACTTATTTACTCAGAAATCACGAATGCCTTTTAATTCCTATTTTATTTTTCCCTCATGTATTTTGATACTTTTTAGTAGAATTTTAGTTTTCAATTTTATCTAAAAGTTATTAAATTAAATTATATATGAGTACCCATATATCTATTTTATTATTCTAGTGTTATTAAATTTTAAATTATTATCTCAATTAATACTTTTACTTAAACTTTTAATTTCATCCCCTGAATCAAAAAAGATACCTTAAGCCTGAAATTCTTTAATAAAAACTCATTTTTATTTTAAACACAAATTTTATTTTAAATAATTAATTAATAATGAGATAGGATTGATAAATTGAGTAAAAATAAATATTCACTATAATTAATACTTAAGAATAAATTTAATTTGTCAAGTTCTTAAAATAATTACGAAAAAACCACATTAACTGCAAATGTCAAATGCAACAAATGTCAAATGTCAAACTTTTTGCTGTTTGAATATTGCGAGCCGATGTGCATCATATAATAGAACCATAATATGTTTGTAGCGATAAGTTCTATTAAAATAACAATACAATACAATATACAGTACAATACCGTGTTTTGTGGCTTTAGTTTATTAAGTATCGTTAACCTTACACTTATTTAATTTACATTTTCAATATTTTATTAATCTCTATAACAGTCATTTTCGTTTCTATTCAATTAAATGCAAGCATTATTAATTATTGATACGTTTTGAGTCACAGTTTGCAGAAACAAAAAATTGTTGAATCACTTGATATTTAGAATGAGATGAGTTTTGTTACGTTTTGAATGGAACGCTAACTATGAATCAAACCAATGGTGAGTTTATCATCAACTCTTATCATATTAACATTATTATTATTATTATTCAATATTCAACATTAATATCAAATTACATTTTGCTTTATGCTATTGTCTTCCATATATTTCAGATCTATTAATCAATTAAATGTCAATTTTTGAGCTCAATTGTAAAACCAGAGCAGAATTTTATTTTTGTTTTGTTTTACTCGAACTCTTAATTCTAATTATTTGCGCTTAACTGACGATAAAATATAATTATTAGAATTAAGTAAATTTTTAGAATTATAATTGAAACTGATATTTGTTGTAAACACGTAATGATATGATTGCATAGAATCAGTGCCACCACTTCCGCCACGAAGAATCATATGGTCCGCCACAATGTCTGCATCAGACGCCCATTTACTCGATTCAGTTCCTCCGCCGCCATCGCCTAACAATTACAACGATTTGAACTTCTCTTATAGCACGCGGCCGTCACTACCATCTCTGCCATCATTGCCTTCATTTCCATCATTTCAATCATTTCCATCATATCCAACATTATCAACATTATCGCCATTAGCATCAATGCCAACATTGCATTCATTGCAATCATTGCCATCAATGCCTTCATTGCCATCGTATCACAACGCGACGTATACCTATTCAATGCCACCTCTGTTTCGCAACACCAGCACCAATCATGCATCGCTCGAAGACATTAAAAAACTTGTTAATAATGGTAATTCTTTACGTTCTCACAACAATCTGGTCAATGAGTCAATTAATCAAATAATTAACGCAAATAAGATAAAGAAAGCAAATAATAGTGATTTAATAGATTTAGTCGATTCGCCCGAAAAAGACAAGAAAGACGTTCTTTTCTTGTTTGATCCGCTTTTGGTCGAATCTTTGCAGTCAATAAGTGATGACTTGAACTTTTCCAATAACTTTACTGATGTTTTTAACGCAAGCGATGAAATTGATAAGAATCACATCGAAGAAAAAGTAATTTTGGTATGTATTTGCGACTATATATTACGATACATAACTTATATTCGTATTTTCAATGAGAAATAGAGAAAATACGAATATATTTATAATTTACTTTATTATTTAAAATTAATTTTAAGCATAAGTTTCGAAAAAAATCAAATATTCTTAAAATTATATTTGTCACACGCGAAACGCTTCACATTCGCTTTATTAACATAAAACTTATAATCACATTACAAACATTATTGTAGTCGATTGACTTTCAAATTTACTTTAAACGCACTGTCGTGCGACTAAAATGATAATCAATATAAAAATGTAAAAGCATTCTCGTAAATAGACAATAATGCTAAGAGTTTAAAATATAAATTTATAAAATGATTAGTACTTAATGAGAAATAAAAAATATTGAACTCTGACTAAAATCATTATAAATAGTGTATATTCGAGTGAACTCATGTTTCGCTCACAACAATATTTTTTAAATCGATTTTTCAACAAATAGTTCAATTAAACCATATTAAACTTTAACATCTAATTTAAGGGTAATATTTACCGTAAGTGAATATCGTTAATCATTTAAATTGAAACCTCATAAAAAAGTAACAAAAGCCGTACGAGACTCAATAAAAGTCAAAATAATTAAATTTTAAATAAACGATTTTACTTATTTTGCCAGTGAAATGAAACTTTTAAAAGAAGCTCAAAACTTTTGACATAACGTTACGTAATTATTCTTAAGTAAGAATATTGAGATAGAATGCGCTCATAGCTCTTTACTATCGATAAATTTGAGGCTAATATATTATTTTTCTTAATCTTATCGTTTTTAACTTTGAATATATAAACTTATTTTTGGTAACATGATATCAAGTAATTTATATTAAATTTCAATACTTGTTTCGAGTAATTTAAAAAATGTTTAATCAATAACAAACTTTGAAAATGTATAAAATTAAAGTTGAAAATTTTGATATTTAGCGCAAAAAACCAAACTTAAAATTAAATGAATCATTAAATGGTGAAGATATGCCATCTTCAGAATGTGCCAAATTTAATAGTGATATGTCAAAACCATTACGTGTTGTCACCAAAAAGAGTCGAGCAAATGAAGAAATGGTTAATTTTTGCTCAAAATTACAATTATTGCGATCACAATTCCAATGTAGCGACCAATCGACAAACGCTGGAATAGTGATATCGCCGACTCTTGAATCACAACATGACAAGTCATTAAGTGTAAAGCTAGTAATTGATACCCATTTGTCGCCACAACCTGTTTCATTCACATGCAATATTGATACAAGTGTTGAGCATATTATATCACAAGTTATATGTTTTATGGTTGAAGATGCGTCACAAGTATGCAATTAATAATATTAATTACTTGATAATTTATTATATTTAAATGGTCTCGTTTTAAGGAAAATATGGACGACTATATGCTTAAAGTGTTCGGTCTGAGTGAATACTTTGATTCGCATTCTTCGTTAGCCAATTATTCATACGTTCATCATTGTTACAAATTTTCAAAAGACGTACATTTGAGTTTAGTTAACGTAAACATTCTAAAGCGTCCGTTCGCCAGAAATTTTGACGACGACGAGAGTATTAATTTCACTGCTGACGACTTATTACCAAAAAATTTTGTTTGTAAATTCGGAGAACTCAGTACTATGGCTATTAATATTTTACTCGAAACGTTTGACAAAGAAATTGAAAAATTGCGATCAGACGCGAGATTAAGTATATTTTTTATCATTCAATTAATGTTTAATTGATTAATGTTTTAATTCTAATTACAGATAATAGACAATTACAATCTCAGAGTATTATCCAAACAGTTAAAGCGATTTGTGCCCAATTGTCGACTATCGAAACGATAGCAATAACCGAATCGTGGACTAATTTTTCGCAATTATGTAATGCTTTTGGCGAATACAAACGAGATTCTAATTCTAGCTCTGAAAGTACAACTTTCAATGAAAATATAATGAATGCGATTCCAGACTTGGATTCAAGACTTTGGGAAATACTTGATCACGCGTTGCATAAATTAAAACAATCGTTGTCTCATTTGATTAGTATGTATTCGAATACATTTCCTGTCGATTTTGATTTAAGTGATGAAACAAATAAACAAAATAAAAGGAGATCTAAGAAAGAAATTTGCTCGTCAATGGATTTGTTTTTATGCTATATTGGTGTGTGCTGTCAACTTCAAGCTGATTGGTTAAATAAATTTAAAGAATTTCGGGTTAGAATTAAGCACAATATATCAATTTATTGTATATTTTTACTAATAATTTATTACGATTTAATAATAGATAAAACTTGAATTATATCACGGAACTACAAAATTGTCGACATGTACCTCCAAAACAGTGTCACCAACCAAATCGTTTTTTCCTCGTTTATCATTCGATGAATGGCTACAATTCGTTTATCCTATTTTTAATCTGCCGCGAGAAGTAAGACTTGAAGCCACTTTAATTGGCATAAAGAGTTTGTCTTATTCTGATAATATATCGTCGTCACCAACTAATTCGTCGAACGCTACTATTAATTATCAAGAAAGTGTGTAAATATTTTATTGTAATTTTATAGTACTATAAAATCTATTTATATTTAATCAGGTACTCAAGATTTAGCGATTGGAATATTATATTTATTTGATTATCGACAAATTTTAGTGCAATCGCAATATTTAATGCCAATGTGGACAAACACACCGGAATTGTCGTTAGAAACTGATCGCGATTTAATTAACTGTATGTGCATCGAAAAAACCAGTCCAATATTACACATAATTTTTAATGAAATGGATTTTGATATAATGTTTCCACCCGTAATGCTCGATCAAAAAAGTAATGTGGCTGAAGCTGCGACACGAAAGAGACTAAATTCACTCGATTCTGCCACACAAACTGAAATTTTCCAGCTTTTAAATCGTAATCCAATAGAACCGATGTCTATCGGAGAATGCGAACAGTTATGGGACAGAAGGCATTATCTTTATGACTGTTCGGACGCATTGCCCAAAGTATTACTTGCAGCACATTCTTGGGAGTGGTCTGCACTAAATGATATCTATTCAATGGTTGAGCAATGGTCTCCATTATCACCGGTCGAATCAATGCAATTATTATTACCAACATTTCCGGATATTAGTATCAAAGAAATGACAATTAATTGGCTCGAAAGGTTGACTAGCGATGAGTTATGCGATTTTTTGCCTCAATTAGTTCAGGCTTTGCGGTTCGATTGTTACATTGATTCGCCTTTAATATGGCTATTATTAAAGCGTTCCCTTTCATCAGTTCGTGTTTGCCATTATTTATTTTGGTTATTGCAATGCAATATCGATGACCAAATTTTTGGATACCGAACACGAATTTATCTGAATTCACTTCTCGAAATCTGTGGTGAATTCTGTCGCAATATGATTAGTCGACAGCAACAGTTGTGTCAAGATTTATCGAATATATGTGATCACGTGAAGTCAGCCAAAGAATCGCAAAGACTTAACACGTTATTAATGGAACTTCAAACTATTAATTGCTATTTGGTAAACAAATCAAAATATTTTAAATAATTTTAGTCTTTTTTAATGTATCATTTTGCTAATTTTTTATATATAGTATGTAAAAAGAAATTATTTTTAAAATTTTTTGAAAAGGTTGGAAACACTACAATTCTACCGTTGTCTCCATCGATGGAAGTTTGTGGACTCGACATAAAATCATGTTCTTATTTTCCTTCAAACACATTGCCGCTAAAATTAGTATTCAAAAGTCCGGATACCAAGTCCTCAGATTCTGTTCTCGAAGCGATTTTCAAAGTCGGTGATGATTTGAGACAAGATATGCTTTCAATGCAAATGATTAAGATTATGGACAAAATATGGCTTAAAGCTGGTCTTGATCTTCGTATGGTTACGTTTGATTGTTTAGCTACAGATTATCGTAAAGGAATGGTGCAAATGGTTCCAAACAGCGAAACGCTTCGTAAAATACAGTCTGAGCATGGATTAACTGGTTCTTTCAAAGATAAACCAATATCTGAATGGTTGCAAAAACATAATACTTGCGAATTGGATTATCATAAAGCGGTCGATAATTTCACATATTCTTGCGCAGGATATTCAGTGGCAACATATGTACTGGGAATATGTGATCGACATAACGATAATATAATGCTTACTACTAGTGGCCATTTGTTTCATATTGATTTTGGAAAATTTCTTGGCGACGCGCAAATGATGGCAGGTTTGTCTGTTCAACTATTGATATGCTGTAAACATATGTTTGATGTGTTTGCTGTAACTTATTTAAGGTATTAAACGAGATCGCGTTCCATTCGTTCTCACTCAAGACATGGCGTATGTCATCAATTATGGCGATCGCCCATCAAAACAATTTCAATTCTTTATTGAAATATGCTGTCAAGCTTTTAATTTGCTTCGCAAAAATATGAACTTTCTTTTGTCGTTATTTTCTTTGTTAATGTCTTCTCGTATATCTGGCCTCAATATCTATGCCTTTAAACACGTTCACAACGCATTGATGCCTCATTTGAGTGATGCAGAAGCGATGTCTCAGTTTACTCGAATGATTGAAGACTCGCTTCGATCTAAATTCACTCAATTCAATTTCTTCATTCATAATTTGGCTCAACTAAGGTAATATTACCGAAAATGTTAAATAATACTTAATTAAACCCTATGTTTTCAGCAAAAATGTAATTATTGCCTAAATATTAATATATTCACTTTATTTGTTTTGACATAAAACAGATTTACTGGCGATCATAACGATCAGTTATTATTATCTTTTGTGCCCAAGAAATTTACCAAAGAATCTGATGGAGAAATAAATCATTTAGAAGTAGTTGATTGTTGCAAGAAATACGAACCCGAAAAAGTTTACTATTATATTATAAAAGTGAACCGTCAATACCAACCCGACCCCAATCTAATTCATCGCACTTATCGAGAATTTCTCGAACTTCATGACAAATTGAGCGCAATGTTTCCATTGGCAAAGTTTTACGCATTACCGCGTTCTTCTAACTTAATTCGTTCGAATACGCGCGATGTGGCGCATCAACGCAGACAAGAAATTAATCATTTCATTAACGGTTTAGTGCTTTTGGCGCACGAAATCTCTCACAGCGACATTGTTTACACTTTTTTTCATCCAATACTTCGAGATCAAGAGGGAGCGACGTCTCAGAGGATCAGTACTTTAGCATCACCTGCTGGTCAGTTTCATTTTTGCGTACAATTTTGAATCTGTCATTAATTAATTAATTATTTTGCATTAGGCGTTATTATTGGTCATTCGTCGCATAAATTAAATAGAAGAGAGTCATTATATGGACCAGCAATTTGTGGTCAGGTGAAGATATCTGTGGTGTATAAAAATATGTCTCTAGTGATAATGATAATGCACGCCAAGAATTTGCAATCACCGCGATCTTCAACGCCTGATTTCTACGTGAAAACATACCTAAATCCTGATCCAAATAAGGTTACAAAACGTAAAACGCGAGTTATTAACAAGTCATGTCATCCCAGTTTTATGGAAATGATTGTGTATAACGGAATACCGCTTGAAATAGTGCAACAAAAAGTATTGCAGGTATACTTCAATTTATGAGCATTAAATTAATGTTAATTTTTATTGATTTATATAATATATATAATAGGTTTCAGTTTGGGATTACGATCGTGTGGCCGAAAATATTTTTGTAGGCGCAGCCAATATTAAATTAAATGAATTTGACCTTAAAATAGAATATTGCGATTGGTTTGCCTTATCTGGACATTAATTTGTACGATATTTTAATATACTATAATTATTATACATTACATATGATATATTTTACATGAATACTACTGTTAACTTATCAAATGAAACACTCTTTACTTATTTTTTACTAATGTTATATATAATGTCGAGTTTCAAATTTTATGTTTTATACTTACTTGGAGAATATTTTTTATTTTAATTATTATTAATCGTGCCTTTAATCAAAGTTTATTTTCTAGTATAAAATGTGCGCTTAAAATACGTTTATACTGAGTTTATAAGATTTTATACGTAAAAGTAAAAAATTTTATTTTGGTTAAAACAAAAAATTATTGAAGTTTTTACATGTAAACAAATTAAATAGAAATTATTTTCAATATACATTAATTCAAATAAAAGTCATATATTATTAATGAATTAAAACTTTGTTAAATTTTATTAATTTTAAGATTATTAGATCGAAAGAATCAAAACGCAATAAACGACTATTGAGTTTCCACTGCTATCTGTTGTGTGAATTTTAAGTCAATTACTTTATATAGAATTTTATAAAACTTATTTTATTGTGGAATTACTGCTTGGAATTGTGGAAATATATGATTATAGAGATTTGAATAATTACACGATATTTAATCGCAAAAATTATATTATTTGAATACTAAATCATAAATTTCTATAAATGATTGCTTACTGTACTGTAGTGTCTGCAGCAGTAGAAAGCGGATTCATGATTGCACTCCAGTGTTAATAGTGGAGCTGCACAACAACCGTGAGAACGTACCGCACTGTGACTGTGACCGCACGTTAGTTAAAACCAAGTTAACAATATGAACGAGTACTGCTGCAGCAATAATTAAATCACGAAAATGACTGCTTTAGTGTACAAAGCAATAAGTGAATGCTTATATACACGAAAAGCAATGAGTAATAAATATTAGTAGCTTATTAGGAAAAGTGTAGTAAAGTGTGAGTAACTGAAAGTGTTAGAAGTAGTTACTCATTGAGTGAAGTGACTGGAAGTTCACACGCATCACACTTACATTAATTACTATTATAAATTTTATCCATATTTCCATAACAACTCTTTCTGAAAAAACTAGTTAAGCCAAAAGTTTTAACGATTAACGGAAATCAATTAAAATTGCGATTTATTAAATCAACAACTTATTTAAATTTTACTAATTATTAAGCGTTTTTGATGTGCGCTGCGAATATGATTGCCAACTAAGTGTTATTTACGAGTTAGAAAGTTTATATTCTTATAAACTTCAATTGACCATTATTTAACGAATATGATTCTGTTACCTCAAACAAAAACATTGTCTAATCTGAATAACCACAGTAACTTAAATTCCAAAATGCGATGATTTTTTTACATTGGTTTGGGTTAACAGATAATACTGTAACGTTATGCTCGATTTTATATTTTGATTTTTGAGATTCATGTTGAAATTAATAAAGCTTAATGTTATTATAACTTCTTTTATTGACAATTTTTTATATAAAGTCAAACGATAAAGACTTCACATATACTCTGACCTAAGAGTAGAATTTTTCATAATTTTTTAGATAATCGATAATTGAAAAAATTTTCTATAAAATTCACTATAAATTTACATATTAGTTTTAATAGCTATACAATTTTATTGACACTTTTTTATTAATAACTGTTATAAGATATATAATAAATAATTGGATTGAAAAACTTCTCACCAAAATAACTACTTAATCATAGTTTATCCCTAAAAAATTAAATAATTTATAGTATACTCAATAACTGTATAAATTCTACTCTTAGGTTATGTGAGTAATATGCGCTAAAATAAAAACAATTTTTTTCTGAAGAGATCTGTACATTTAAGAGTAAAACAACGAGTTCTGTAAAAAACAGTTATTTATAATCAGATCAAATGTATTATAAACAGTATTTATAATAAAAGTGCAAACAAACCAGTAATAGTAATAATACCTCACCTCTTTATAGCTATGGAATGAAAGTACAAAATTAAGAAAATGCTAGCATTAATATTAAAAATGAACATAAAAAGAGCAACATTTAAATATTGTTTCAAGTTTTATCAAATAGTATAAAATAGACTACAATAATGAGTTCCCGATTTCCACTTCAACAATACTAACACGAGTAAGCGTTATGTTTCAATTTTTAATAATAAATAACGAATATATTATTATAAATACAATAACAATTGAGCAAAATAAAGCAAACCGGATAAACATATTGTTAAACATAGATATGACAAACATAATTAAAGACTCAGCTATTTATCAAAGCAATCTGACAGTTAACAACTATCACTCGCTTCGCAAACAATTTTTATAACTTAATAAAGATTTTATTAATACAGCGCTTAGTTTAACAAACATTAAGAACTTCATGAAATTATTTTGAAGAAGAAAACGGTACTCAATATAATTTCAGACATTTATTAATTGCCATTTTTTTAATTGAAAGACATTTAGAAAATAAATTCTTTAAAAAAGCGTTATAATAGTAGTATAGGCATTTGAAGTAAAGAGAGAAAATAGTGAGTTAAAGAGTAAAATTAAGTAAAACAATTTGCTTGATTATTATAAGCAATGAAGAGGAAGGGAATGTATACATTGGCAGTTATTTTGTCTGGTTGTTGATTACTTTTGTTTTTTTTCCATATCAATTAAGTTACAATAATGAAATAGAAGTAAATATTTGTAAAAAATTCATGATATTATTCGAAACACAAAATAATAATTTTAAAAAAGTTTTTTATTTGTAGTGTTGTTGTTGTTGTAGTATTGGTTGCTGTGACCAAAAAAGTAATAATAAATAGTAATGAAATTTGTGATGTTTTATCTTCTCAATAGTTGACTATCAAAAAAGTAGACGACAAGACTAATTATGACAATAAAAAGTTTTCTTTTGCCACGAAATAAAAAAAACAATTTCCTTTTCTATAAATATATCAAAACAATGTCTAAATAAAAATTCTCGTTTTAACCCTACACCGCGTTTGTGTGGTATTATAATAAAATAATATAATTATTATAATATAAATATAATAATAATAATATAATAATAATACAGTAATAATAATAATTATATTTCCAAATAAAAATATTAATTCAAGACGAAATTAATAATAATAATAATAATAATTATAATAATATTTAAAATTAATGCACATAAACATAATTTTTGTGGCAAAAATATTTGTAAAATACAAATCACACGCACATTAACGAAACACACACTAATAATGATTTACAAGAAGTTGCAGTTTCGAGTCGAATGTTCAAAAATTTCTTAAAAAATTTTTCTTCCGCATATATTTATTTATATATATATATATATACTTGTAAGTAAAAATTGATGTCTAAAACGGTGAAATATGTATATGAGAAATAATTCTGATTCTAAAATTTTCTTGCAAATTTCAATTAATGATACATAATGGACAAACAATTGAGAAAAATATCAAGCAATAAGATTTGATTTTTTTGTTTGCAAACTTCATTCCACCAAAAAACTTCGTAATAATTTAAGTAAAATTTTCATGTTTACCGGTAGAATCCACACATACTGTCCGTAACGTTACGTTACATTACATTTTTTTTAACTTTTCCGTAATAAATTAAAAGAGAAATATTATGATGAAATAATAGAAGACGATATTTGTGATTCAAAATTCAATAATTCTCAAAAAAGAATTCTATTCAATTTAACAGTTTTTTGTAATAAAATGGTAATCAATATATCTTTTAAAAGACTGTTGTCTTCCATTTACCACTAAAAGTTGAGATTAATGATTCTAAAAATGCCAATTTAACAATAAATAATTTGTATATTCTTCTTAATTTTTTTTCATTCTTTAAATTAACAATTCATCGTAATTAACTAAATAAAGATATATATAATTAATTTTTATAAAAAAAACAAATTCAAATCATTCAATGCTTCAATTTTAATATTTGATGGAAATAATCTAAACATTATTAAAATAATTGTGATTTGTTGTTACTGTGTTTTTCGTTGGTGTCATAAAAAGTAAACAAATCTTAACTGACAGACGAGAACTGTCAAACGCATATTGTTATGCATAAGGCTGTACTATTAGTTTCTTAATTAAAAATTATGTATTCGGCACTTTTGATCGAACACTTTTAATGAAATAAATGATTTGCATGAAACAAATAAATTGTTTCAAAAGGGGAAAAGGAGGGCCGGGTTTCGAGTCGCCTAAGTTTCAATACAGAATAGTTTTAATAAGTTAAAGTTGTTAGCATCTAAGGTAAACTATAAAACAAAGCATCCAATGACATATAATGAAATGAAAATAAACAAATAATGATTGCATACCCTAATTCCTTGACCATAAAAACAATTAGAATTAATTAATAGTTATTGTACTACAAGTTCTTCGTCGCATTTTGGTATATCAAAAATTTCAGCAAAAAGTGGCGGCAGTTTAAGTCGTGTCCAGTTCGCTCTAAACCATTGCAAGTGATGCGCGTGTTTTGAACCTAATGAACGCAATTCTGGCAATTTCATCATCAATTGCGAAAAAGTGTGTGGTTCGCTCGGATGGTTGCGACCAATTTGTAATTTTAGCGCTTCCATCAACTTTTCTTGACTGTGATCTATCGCTTTCGTGTCATATATGCTCGAACGTTCTATTTTAATTAAATAGCAATTTAAGTGAAATGTTTTAGCAAAATAAACATTACAAAATTAGTAAATAGTTAACAATAATTAAAACAAATTTGTTTCGAGAGTTTTTGTAAATTGAAAAAAAAAACACCACTACATTATCGCAGTTTCGTCACAAACATGGTTAACAACAAAACGCGAATTACATGTTATAACAAATACACTTAACTTATTTATCACGCAAGTGATAGTAATAGTACGCCATAAAATTAAGGGTACTGTGAGCTTACAATGCTTGCTTATCTCGCAAATCTGAGTGCGAGTTAAACTAAAAAAGTGCCATTTGTAACAAAGAGCTAAAACTTTGCTTTGTTCTAGATTTTAATGCATGTACGGTAGATTTTTTGCGTTAAACTTAAATAATAAAATATTTTGTAAAAATGGCAGTAATTTTATGCATGGATATTGTCCTGTTGTAAATTTTACAATCGATTTCAAATATTAAAAATACAAAATAAAATATAATCCAAAGTAAAATATTCTATTTTATTCTTCTTTTTTAAATACATGCGTACTCAATGGTGAAAAGAAATATTTTCTATGCACTCGAAGTCAAATTATTCTATAAGAAATTCTAAATTAGAAATTAATATTCACTTTAGTTTACTGAATATACAATAGTTAGTTAGCTATATGTAAGCGCTATACATATAAAACTACCGTAATTGGATAAAACTCTTTGTCTCACGAGTTCGTTTTAACGTTGCAGTTGAAAAATTCAGGTTATTCTTGTTTGGTATTAAATAGAGCTTATAGGCTTAAAAAATTATGATAAATTTTATCTTTCATGTACGTAAACGTTAAATTAAAACTGAGAATGAATCGCATAATTTAAACAATCAGAGAAAACATTTTGTTAAGCAAATGCTAAGTTACGCATATTTTAAAGGAAAAATTAAATGCTTAAATTTTTAATTATATTAAATTAGCGAATTATTTCATGCTTGAAACACACACACGATTAAAACAGGGATCCAAGATTTTTTAACATTTTGTGCATATTTTTTTAGCATAGCCTCAAGGACTCTAACATTTTTCTTATCGTTGCACAAAAATTAGATTTAGTTTTTAATGGAAAAGTGTGATAAATTATTCGAGAATAAGTAGAAAATATATATAAATCAAATAGAAATAAACAGTCAATAAAATTTAATCCACATTACGCTATAACCAAAACTAATTTTTTTTAAAAAATAATAACACATAAAAGAATATATTATAACTACGGCAGCAGTGTTATTGTGGCACAAAAAATAAATAAATAAGATTAAAAAAATGTCTCTGTATTAAGATAGGAACAGTTGTGTTGATGTGCACCATTTGCAGCCACTCTCATGTTTTTTAGAGGTCACGAAAAAAACCAAAAAAATTGTCATTAAGATTTGGAAAAGATGTAAAAACAAGCTTTGTCTCAATTAATTACATTCATAGCATATAAGTATTATATAGGAAAAGCGCTGCGATTCGCAAATCCAAACAATAAAAAAATGAAACATTTAACTCAATAAAGCGGTAAAAAAAGTTGTTGACGAAAATAAAGAAAACAAAGTAATTAGAGAAAAAAACTTGTTTGACTGCCCAAACAATCTAAAGAACGGGCGATACTTATAGGATCGCAACACACTATTTTAACTGAAAAGATAATTAATCAGACGTTTATTATTAATGAAAAACTCTTTCTCCGGATAAAAATATTTTAGCATTTTTATTGAAAAATATAATTTATTGCTTTAAAAATTAATGGATACCAGACAAGTGGGCAGTAAATTAAAAATTTAAAAAATTCTCATTTCCATTACATTCAATTCTCTTTATATGTTATGTTAACCATTAAAACTAAAAATAATCTCTAACACTACACAACACTACACTTTCCCAAAATGTCACTTATATTGCAGTTATAGAGTTTTACATTTTAGATAAGATACATCTACAAGATTATACTTTAGATAATGTTTTTCTTCAAAAAAAACTTTTCTAACAAATTTGTATATATTTGAAATATAGATAACATAAAGTGAAACATACCTGACTGAAGTAATACGACTGCCGCGAAGATTCCAATCTCGGTGTCATTCAATTGTAAATTGTTGAACATTACCATAAAATTAAAGATAGCGGCGACAAATTCATGCTAAGATTAAACGAATTTTTGATTGCACACAATAAGTAGAGAATATTTCCATTTTTTATACATTTCCAGAAATGCAATCACACAATAAATGAATAACAAATTAGGTAACAAAAAAAGCAACAAAAGAAAATCATGAATTAATATCAAAAATTAAAAGAACAAGAATATAAAAAATAATGATAATAAAATGTTTACATCAAACATAAGTTCCATCTGCTGTCGTGTGATATAAGAGCCATCAGCGAATGTTAATGTGTTGTCGACAGTGTTGATCATCCTTGATATGTGAACCAACCATATTTCGAAGAAACCCAATTTGATGAGAATGAGCTGATCGTCTTGCGTTAAATCGATAAATCCTGGAACTCTTTTGGCAAACTCTACTACTCTTTGTATAGAAGGTGTGACCAACACAGCAAAATGCTGCCACATTACTATCTTCTGCTGTTCCAATGAATCTGCTGCTGAAACTGAATTAGATGTCGGAGAACCATCACTGGGAGAACTTGTTTGATAATCATCGAGACTCTAGGAGTAATAATATACGATAAATAATCTCAATTATAGGTGCAATTATTCATAGTCACAATAATATCATACAAATATCGCAGGTTTCCGAATAAGACCTCTGGTTTTCTCTTCCGTATATTCACAGTTTGCGTGATGTGCCTGAGATATGGTCAAAATAATGTCATACATGGCCAACTGTTTGTTTTCGATATCACGAGATGATTGGTCTGCCTCTGACTGAGTAACGCGCGAGTCTTCACCCCTTTCTCGCGATCTCTTTGGAACGCGTCCGTATCTAACAGCTATTTATTAGCGTTAAAATTTTTCGATTTTTAGCATTACTATCGTCAGTAACATTTTAATAGTTAAGTTACGTAACAAACAACTAATAAAAACAGTTCACATCAACATTTCAACATTCAATAGAAAACTATAACATTAATATTTATCTGCATTATAAAAACTTCAAAATAATATATATAATATAAATAATAAAAACAAAAGATAAATGTGTCACAAAAACTAATACATTAAGATAACACAATAAGACAATAACTATAAACTATTCATTCTCTCCATTGAAAAAAAGGTGTATTTCGTTCGAAATTAATATAATAAGCAATTGTAAAGTAAAGTAAAGTAAAGTATAGTAAAGGACGTAAAAAGTAGAATATAAATAAAAACAAAAAATAAACGGAAGAAATAAAGTGCGAGACAGAAAATAAAGAAGAAAAAAAGCAGCAAAATGCGAGTTTAGCACACAAACAGTAAAAAAATGAGCAAAAAATATGGGTAATAAAAAAACGATTAACATTTATAATTACAATCACGAGACATTCCGACTGCCAGACATTTCTTGAATCTGCAATATTGACACCGATTTCGATTCAGACGAATTACTAAACACTTGCCATCGCGAAGACACCGATACTCGATCTGTTTCTGTATTGATCGCCGAAAGAATCCCTGAGAGTATGATTCGATATATAATAATAGCAATAATTTGATTGTCGACAATAATAATGATTCTTCATATAATATTTAAATATCGATTAATAATAATTTGATTGCTTTTGTTTGTTATTTGATTAGCGATATATTTCAATATACGGCCAATCAATGCTCGCTCAACCAAATTGCGATCATATATAATATATGTTACGTATATATTATTGTTTATTTTAAATATTCCAATAAATTATTAATAAATTAATTAATAAAAACGTAGAAAATATACAAATAATAAAAACAATTAATAATAATAAATATATATATATGATATATATATATGTATAGAATTTCGAAATACAAAATTTTTTTGTATAAAAAAGTGTTTTAATTGTTTTTAATTTTTTGCGATCACAACACACTTCTCATTGATTTAATAATATATATATTTATATATGAATGTATTGAACTAAAAAATATTTAATTAATTATTAATTAACTATTTAATACTGTACAAAAAAATTAATTTAAGTTAAATAATGGCAATAATAATATAACACAACAAATAACATATAAATACTGAAGAGAAGACAAAGACAATGAAAATGAATCACTTTTTGAGCCACGCATACAATGCTCGTAGTTTTGCGCACACACACGATGGCATCACTTGTACTGCACGTACAGTGCGATCCACAGCACGCATCACCCAATACCATGAGTTCAAAATAATCATTAAAGAAAGAAAGAAAGCCCAGTAATTGCGCACTATATTTAACCGCACATATAACGCTAATTTAATTGTTTTAATTATTTAATTATTCACTGCTTCTTAAAAAGCTAATAAATTTTTTTTAATTGTAAATAAGTGATTAAATGTGCGAAAATATACGAAATAATTATTCTTTTTTTTGCTAAGCTTGTTAAGAGAAATAAATTATCTCTGATATGAATAAAAAAAATTGTCATATGTGTTCATTATAATATTAAAATACTTAATCTTTAGTATTAGCAACAAAAATTATACTAAAAAAGCTTTTAAAAAATGATGACTTTTGTAGAAATGAAGCCATGAAAACAGTAAGTAAAATATGAATAATAGTTGAATGACATTATACATATAAAGCAAAATTACTATAATGAATTATAATTAAAAAAGTACACAAGTAATGAATCATCAAAGATCTTAACAGTTGAGAGATAATAAAATTGATAAGAAACTTTTTTAGAGAATCTATAAAATGATTTAAGCGAAAATAGAGAAATGTTTTATAATCATAAGCGCAAATTAAATTTAAAAGAAGTTTAAAAAACTGCAAATCACTTATAAAACAATAAATGTAAAAAAGTATACATTTCGTAAATAGATTTCTATAAGGAATTGTTTAAAATGTTTTAAAACAGGAAAGAAATGAGCCAATAAAACCATGTTTAAAATTTAAGCTCCTTTAAGCAAACAACAAAAATTTATAAATCCTAGAAATTCGCAAACCTATAAAGTAATATAAACGAGTGGTTATAACTAACGTGATAATAGTTAGATTTTGAAACAAAAGCAAACAAAATTCAAAGCTGTATTTGACACTTATATTTTTCAACAACATCTCTAAATACATTATTATGAGATAATTTATAAAAGCATCTGTGGATAAAAATATTTATAATGCAAATTTAAAATATACTGCAGGCGCGTTATTGAAAAATATGTGCACAAAAGATTCTGCATTCAATTTCACGAATGTTGTTAATCATTTCAGATTATATTAGAATTAAACTAAACATATGTTTTCTTTCTTTTCTTGTTTGTGTACTTATAGCCCGCAAAAAAATAAAGTTCTCACTTATTTGTTTCTTCAATGGGATTACATGATTGCAGTATTTGCATCATAAGATCAAAATTATTGTTAATAGTTTTGATTAAATTGTAAATAAAATTAATTAACATTCAAAAACTGCTTCATAAAACTCGCTATCCTTACTCGAAAATTACTCGAAAGTTATCGGACGGTATTTCATTGCGAGTTCAAAACTCAACGGATTTAAATTTTTTATTTTATCTAATTTTCGTGTGGGGTATCATCTTTTCCGAGTTTACTAGATGTCAACACTGGGCAAAATATGATAATTATTGATTGAAATAGAGATTGAAAATGATAGCATTTGCTACTTTTTTATTTCATAAATTAGAAGCATATAATTGAAATATATGCACGAATTGGATGATTAGGAGCCGTTTTATGCATATTTATAAATGCTATTTATTGCTATTTTTAATATTAAATGCTATAATGCTATTTTGCTATCTTATATGCAATTTTTCAGAAAACAAAAAAATTATCGTTAAATTAAATCTTGAGAAATCAAAGGTTATTAATAAAAGTTTATAAATTATTATAATAGTAATAAATATTTTGATTAATGATAGAAATTTTTTAAAAAGGTTCACACAAAGAATTTTTATATCAAATATTTAATTTATTTTCATTAATTAATTAAAATAATAAATGCTATTTTTAATGATATTTTAGTGCATTTTTAGAGCAATTTATAGCGCTATTTTGATATCGTATAAATACTACTTTTTTCGATCTCTAATAATTATGGTAAACTAAAATATTAAATAAACACCATATGGTATGAAATTCTCTATTTACTGGTATTATTGATTACCGTCCAGTTTTGCTTTTAGCGTCAGATTTGCATAACGGGTCAAAAACTTTACTGTTATGAAAGTGGTTCAATATTAAAGAAAAACTATTACCGAAAGTAGGGGTTTAAAATGAGACCGGATGACTGGCATGGGAGATGTTATTTGAAAGGACCACCACTTTCTCTCTATATTGCTGTACAGGTTTATAACAGAACAAAATCTCCCACTTGTCTGTGAGATCTCCGCTTCGCTTCTCTTGTAAATAGTATGCAAATCAATAGTCAATGTATTGAATATTGCATTTAAGTATTACATTTCTCTTCTTTTTTTTCGCATACTTAACCGCTTTCGGTCTATCTTTCTCTACACTTTACTATTTTAAAAGTACAATTGATATTTTCCAATACTTTTGCAATAACACGTACCTCTCCTTCCATTTATATAATTCTCAAATCTATTGCCATTTATCGCTATTGATATTAAGTTACGATTTAGATATAAAGGAAAAAATGATGTCTACTTTGTAGTTTACATTATATTTATATAAAAGATTTTTTATGTGCTCTATATTTCATATTTCTTGCATAAATACAATTTACTTGATATAAGTTAAGTACAGTTTATACCAATCACTTATTTCTATCAATACGAATCTGAAAAGTTTGTTTTCAAGCAATTCTTTTTTTTGTTTATCACTATTTATTATTGTTTTCCTAGAAAACTTTTGCTAAATTTATATGAAGGCGTGCCCAACCTTTCAACTCAGGAAGAATTGCTAAATTTTTGCATTACTGTGATGTAAATGAGATCGTCGTTCTTTAAATTCTAACGCACAAAATTATATATTAGATAATAATGAGTGAGGCGTACCAGAGGGGAGACTGTTTTAAACTATTGCGGAGATTACAGTATAGCAAAACTTTAGTTCGCACTGTAATTCTTGAATGTAATAAAAACAAATTTTATTAATATTATTTGAATAATAAAATTTCTTATTTGTTGGAATTAATTGTTGTCATATATGTATGGATATTAAAGTTTGATTTCATTAATTTTGGCAATTAAAATTATAGCGCCATTTAAAATTTTAAATATGCGCCTATTATTACTTAACTGTGATGTTGAACGCACTTTTTCAAAATATAAATCAATTCTTAGTGATAGAAGAGAAAAATTACGCATGTATATGATTGTTGTCTATAATTTGATTATTTTATAAAAGAATATTAAAGATTTATTCCTCAATTATTTGAGAATATTCGCATATTTTAAAATATAAATCCGGTCGTTAATAATTATATAAGGAATGGGGGGATAAACTCCCAGTTTTTCGAACCGAAGTTTTTTGAACATATAGAAATTTCGAAAAAGCATTGAAGTAATGTAAAAAATTAGTTCGCTATTACTAACCATCGATTATAAAATTTAACATTTTAAAGTAAATTCGCAATTTCCTATCGTTTTTATTATACCAGAGACTATTTGTTGTTTTAAAAAAAAAGATTTTATACAATTCACATAAAACAAGAGCCCTGAGAATATCGTACTGCTTAACAGAAAATTTACATACAATTAATTAAATTATTGCCTTAATGTAATTTAATCACACTATGAAATTCTGACCAAACAGTATTCTATTCAGAAAGTTAAGAAATATATTCAAAACAAACTCAAATATTATTAGGTAAGCATTGGCAAAAAAATCTAAAAAAATCTCAATCAATATTTCAATTTAATAGCAAAATGGTCAAAGTTTCCAATGGAAAACACTAACCTTAAACAATTCTAAACAATATGATTGAAAGTAATAATCACTGCAACATTTATTGCTATTACTATTTAGAACAAAGTAAAATAT
This sequence comes from Steganacarus magnus, assembly GCA_034698365.1. Lineage (NCBI taxonomy): Eukaryota > Metazoa > Arthropoda > Arachnida > Sarcoptiformes > Steganacaridae > Steganacarus > Steganacarus magnus. The sequence continues at coordinate 30,816 of JAQIVF010000159.1, forward strand.
TTGTCTTCTAATTTGGGTGAACATTTTCATCAATTTTTTTATTTACTAACTTTTTTAAAAATAAAAGTATATATTTAAAAGTATAATCCAAAGTTCGATAAAAATGTAATATAAAAATTCTTTAGACTGTGCCTTTAAAAAATATCACTGAATTTGGCTGAGAGAATGAGATAGAAACCAATAATTTCTTTTGTATGAGATTCTGCCATTGGGTCGCTTGCTAACCATCTTAAGAATCAAAACTTTACTAATTATTTCGCTAACCTAACAAATGTTTTATAAATAAAATTTTTTTTTTTTTGGGTTTAATGAGCTAATTTGTATTAGATTTTGCTTTATTTTCATTACGAACAAATTCGACAAAAACAATGTCAGTTTCAGTTTCAGTTTAAATCTTGTAATTTAACTAACACTCACATCAAAATAATATAGCATATAATTTATGCATAATAATTAATTCTAACAGTTGATTATTAGTTGTTTTGTTTTTCTTAATTCGAGTGTGAAATTTTTCCATGTTTTTTTATTTTTAAACCCAGTGTGCTAAAAAAATTAAATTATTTAAATTAGAGGTTTAAAGAAGTGCTGCGTGAATCGGGAAATGGTAAAGCAAACAGTTGTTAATATTGTCGCTAATAATAGTGAATTTGTTGTTAACTTTAGTTTAAAAAAACCACGAGATTAGAGAAGTTCACTCTGAGAAAAGTCCAAAAAATTTTCACGAAAGCAAATTGGATTTGTAAAACTTTTCAATCTCTAGTTTAAAAAAACTAACATTAAATTTCATATTTTTCACAGAAACTAATACTGAGCACATTTCACGCTAATTATAGGAAATACATAAATAAAATTATTTGAAAAAATGTTACAAATAACTACTTTTCAACATAATTTGTTATTATACTCATTGAGTAACTTATAATTTTAACCGATTAGATATAATTAATTATAACTGGTGTGTGTGTGTGTTGTGTGCAGGATCCGGATAATGCATAAATGCATACAAAATGCATATAATGCATAAAATTTAGGTTTTAGTATTTGCATGCATA